>VOQK01030604.1:0-19712 GCA_015052645.1 Benitochromis conjunctus
AATGAATCAGTTGGGGGGGGGGGTTGTCCTGTGCTAGCTATACTACTGTATATGATGCAGCGTTACACAACATTACAAAGTGCCAACATGATGAATGACTCTGACTCATCCCACCAGAACACTAAACAAATGCCATGCTAATACACGTTATACTACACTCTTTACCTACACCTTTACTACAATGATGAGTAGATATGCTATCCATCACTCAAGCAAAACTGTGAACCTGTATGTGCACGCCTCATTGAAACAACACAAATGGCTCAAGTGTTTCCTGGTTCAGCTGCCGATGTGCTCTTTAAGGGACGGGGGCAGAACAACAGCCAGCTTCCTGTTATGGATGCCAACTGATTTCCATTCTGTGTACTCGAGTGCTAAGGCAATGCTCGAGGCAATGCTCGAGGCAATGCGAATGCAGTTGGGCAATCACGATGCTGCAGCGAAACTTAAAGTATACGTCTAATTATTAGTCATTCATTGCTCTGTAACAGTGTGCAGCATTTCAGATAAACACGACCTTTTCATGTACAGATGAGTTGAATTGGCACTCTCCCCACTCTCAAACCAGACCTCCATGTGTGCTGATGTGTGGTTTCTACATGAGCTGTCATTCAGATTTTGAATCAGGTGGAGCAACAGGAAGGTGCAACGTTGCTCAGTATCTTCCTGTATCTCTGCACTGATGGATGGGCCTCTGCTATACGTGCCTGTGTTTGTCTCCATTCTGCCATAAATGTGCAATGTGGGGTTTTTATTGGGAGAAGCTGCAGATGTCGAGCTTACACTGTTTACATGCATGAAGCTTAAACACTCAGTTTAATATCAATATCACGTCATTTGGGGTGGGATGGAGTGAGAGGGGGTCTTGCAGAGGATTGTGGAGCTGCAGTAAACAGGAAGCGAGTTAAAGTGTCTGAAAGTCGTCACACTCCTATTGTTATGATTTTTATTACTTAGAGACATATTTTCAGGTCCAGCATCACCAAACATACCAAACTGTGTACTCTGATCACTGAACATATCATAAAACAGCATATGTAAAGATTTAATGTAACAAAACAGTTTGCAGAGGGGAAGGATGTGGAGGTGTGTGGTCCATCTTTATATCCAGACTGTGCTTTCACATCTGGTATGCAGAAAGTAAAGGAGGATGTTCAATGTCAGTCTGACCAGCAGATTTTGATAGTTCTTGTGTAGTTTGTGTGTTACAGAAAATGGCGATCTTCGTGTTGGTCTAAAAACCAACACAACGTTCAATTAAATGGTTGAACTTCCCAGTTATTATTTTTTTGGCTCCATATGAACACATCAAACAACAAATATTACAAATCCATATGCTGCTGATCCCTGACTCTCCCTAAACATGTTTCACCCAGAGGTTTCTTCCTGTAAAAAGGGAGTTTTTCTTTCCCACTGTCGCCAAGTGCTTGCTTGTAGGGGGTCATGTTATTGTTGGGGTATTATTTCTAATATTTTAGGGTCTACACCTTACAGGATAAAGTGCCTTTAGGCGAATGTTGTTACTATTTAGTGCTATATGGATAAATTAAATTAAGTTCAGACCTTCCTTCTGTGATCTGTGGAGGTTTATACATCTTCTGCGTCTCTTTTGCTCCCACAAACCGACTGTGTGATTACATAGATGATTACATTATTCACTTCATCATCTTTTACTAGCTCATCAGTGTCTTGCAATAATTATGAATATTCTTCTTCCTCCAGCAACAAGCAGAAGCTTCCTGCCCTCCCACAATGCCTTGCTTTGTTTTGAACGTTTCTGACGGGCACTGAGAGGCTGGCAGAGAGTCATTTCAGAGAGTCAGCGAGTCAAACAACAAGTTTCACATCCAATTATCTAAGAAAGAAATCAAAGATGGCTGTAATTAGTTTTTATAAATCATGACGTTGAGGCAAACAAACAGCAGCTTTATCACCACTCTCCAAATCTGAGCTGTCAGGGTGAAGAGGACGAGATGATGATCAAAGTCGCAGCTGATTTGAGACACAACACGTCGGGTTTAAAAGCGCAGCTTAAACGTGTTGAGGCGGTTACAGAGCGATGCAGCAGCAGAGCAACGCAGACGAGTTCTTGGCTATGAAACAAGCCTCCATCAAACGGAGCATAGAGAGTAGCTGACGGCGCTTTTACTATCAATCTCCTGCTGACTGTCTCATAAATCGCTCCAGAAATGTGCCTCCAAAAGACACCAAAACAAATATTTCTCCTCCGAGCCTCCCTAATGTTCCTCCTACAGAGCCAATAAATGCCAACCAACTTAAAGACAGTCTGTACAAACAGGGAGATATATTTCCCTGCTGTGGCTCGCCACTCCTCTCTTTGTTCCTCTCTGGAGGCTGAAAGTGAGGCCTCCCAGCATAAATAGCAAATAACTGTGGTATCACAGAGGATTAAGTTCTGCAGAGAAAATATTTTATAAAAAGAGCTGGCTCTAAATCCTCGATTGAATGACAAGTTTTCTCTTGTTTTAAATTCACAAACGCTTCTGTTGTGCAAAAATCTCCCAGAAAACCTGTTCGTCAGAGCGATCATGAGAGGAAACAAAGGTCTTATCGAGCAACTTAATGTTCCGGATGTCTACTAGTACGAGGTATGACAGCAAAGTTTCACAACTTCAGTTACAAGAAATCAAAACCCAAACCTGATTTAGCGATTTCCCCCGATACTGTCCCTGTGCACTGCTGGACCGCTCGGGTTATTTTTAGATAATTCACTGATAGAGCTCTTTTGACCACTTGCTATGTTTGTGCTGTGCTGTGGATCTGCATGCACACACAGTGACCAAGTCACAGGGAGCCAAATCTTGAGAGAGCAGTGGGTGATGATCAACGATTGCGTTCGTGTGGCCAGTTTCCAGCAGGCCGTGTGGATGCACAAATGACAGATCGCAAGCATCACTTTTCAGCTGTGCATGACATCATGCCAAATTCTGTTCCCACTCACAAGATTCACAAAAGGCTTCTGCACTTTGACAATCTGACCCTGGAAGGCGAATTCACGGTGCTCAACCCTGAGAACGTCGGGGAAAAATGATCCAACGGCATGATCCTGACTGCACTCCTCATCTAATGCATTTGGGTTTGGACAGTTGCACAGAAACCTCAGGCCAGGTCAGCTTGACATGAATGTGGATTTTTGCTCCTTGTGCAAATGTAAGGTACACACTGAAATCACAGACATGTGACTACAAGTGGTCACACTTTCACAGGAGAGTTCCTAAATCAGGAAGTGGTCCAGAGGGGCTCGAGGACGACAACTTGAAGGGGAGTTTTCAATTAAGTAAGAACTACAGAATTGTTTTTACCTCATCAAGATCAAGATAAACTTTATTATCCCCAATGTGCAATCTGCTTTGTAGCCAGCAGCATAAATAACACACATAACACATACACCCACAAACCACAAATCACATAATAGAATAAAAAATAATAATAATAGCGGTAGGAACAAATGAGAATTCAAATCTATTTGTCCTGCAACGAGGCAAAGAAACCTCCTCTCTGAAGGCAACAGCTAACACCCCGAATCCTTTGTGCCTTCAGGTTCGGCCTCCCTCTATACACGAGGGCAAGATTGTTTAGCTTCCTACCTACAACTTTGCTACACAATCTAATAATGTGCTCCAACCTCTAAGAGACCCAAACCAGCAGATTAAAGAAAAACTGACTGAATAAAACAAAAGAAGAACCTTTTCATAAAAATCATATCCACATTAAAACCCTTTAGTTTCCGATACAGATACATTCGCTGGTCAGTCTTTGCACATATGACGTCTGTATTTGCATCAAATGTCAGCTTTTCATCAAGTACGGTGCCCAGATATTTATATTTCTCGATCACTTCAACTTCCTGACCATGAAAACAAACATGGGAAAGTTTTTGTTTACAAAAATCAATAACCATTTCCTACACGTCATCTACAACTGGGCCATGGTCATGATCTGCATCATGGAAACTTCAGGTATCTAAACCTCATATTAGATATTTAAAACCTGATCAGCATCAAGGAGCGGCTTGCAGTCAAAGATTTATTCTATGAAAGCTGCATACTGAGCTCAAACATGAGAGAGAAGCTGGTTGGAGATGATCCAGGCTTTGCGCAACGCAGCTGAGGTCATTCAAACGTAACCAACAAAACCCCATGAGGTCATGAGCCACTTTCTCTCCACAGCCATGATGGGAAACGCCTGGCTCCTCTCTCTGATCTGACAACTGATTGATTTAGACGTTGGGCATGATGTTTTATGGAAGCTAGGAGGAAGCAAGCAGTTTCTCTTGGTCAGTGAAGCAGGAACTGTTTGCAAGTCTTAGGCAGGCCCCAAGATGGTCATTCGTCATTATGAATCTGCATTTTGACTTTTCATGTGAGGGAAAGCAGACTCGCATCCGTTGATCCAAAAGGTTCTCTCACATTTGAGGTGCATCTCCTGAGGTTGTTCCAGTAGTAGGTTCCAGCGCTCTCCACTCATGCCAGGTTTTGTCCGGGATTTGATCTTCGTCATTTTGCAGTGTGAGAATCTTACAACAGCAGAGCTATCCAGGTGGAACAGTGCTATAACTTGGAGGCAATGCAGTCCACATTGCTCAAAATGGAAAACAGATAGTTGGCAACAGTGTTGATGCAAACAAAGTCCTCGAAGATCTTCACACATTCAGACAAAATGCTCTGAGCTTGCTCTTAATTACAGTCGGTGTGTGGCTGGGAGTCTCTGCCCTGATGGTGAAATAGCCTTATTGACAAATTTGAGCTTGCTTTAAATCTAGACCTCCAGTTTGGAAAATAAGTTACAGAAGCCTCAGAAAATGTCAGATTTTTCTTGAAAAAGTTACCTCTGCTTAACCCTCTGCATGCAACACTATGTTTGTGTCCACCTGCCTCTTCCAGGTAAGCGTAGGATCACATTCTGTGTAGATTCCAGTGGAAAGAAAACCGTGAACCTCATTGCCATCTCTTCTTTCTGAGATCTGTCTGAGAAGTTCAGGTGCGTAGAGCAGTTTCAGGAGGAAAAGTGATTAACACACTATAAAACCGATATTTGTTTTAATAAAGCTACTCTAGTATTGCACGATAGCATACAGCATGCAGCTACATTGCAGCCAGGATGGTGTAAATGTCCTTCTACAAGTCTGATTAAATAGTATGCACTTTGACTCTTTATAACTGCTGCAATAATCTGTGAGCAAAAAAGGTTGGTCCAGCCAATCACTGTATAGGAACCACACAGATAAGGTAGCCAAGGGCCTCGGATATGTCTGCAGTACCGCAGCATCTAAGCTAAAATAACTGTACCGTGATGCTACCGTAATTAACCAAAGACAGACTTTCACAACTTTCTCCAATCTGTAGCTCAGTATGATGGACTGCAGGCAAAGGAAGAAGGAACTGCAGATGATTGGTCATTCACAGAGAAGACTATTTGATGATTGTGCAAACACCTGCTGAACAGCTGTAACTCCTATAAAACCAGTTTCACTTTTTAAAAAACTAGACACAATAGGAAGAAATTGTGTCGCATATTCACAGACAGATAGTCGGTGGTCCACAGTCCCTACAAACTGAGTGAAAGTCTTTTTGGGGCTCCTTTAAGAGTCTATGTGAGTGGATGTAGGGCTCTTCTGTTTCAGTGAACAAACAGTCAAAGCACTGGCTGTCCTTTCAGCTTCAGTAACATGCTGCTCAGTCAACTCTGGAGTCAATGAAAAGGGCCAGTTAAAGTTTAACACAGGCCAAATAGAAAAAAGTGGATAGCCAAATAGAGCTGATAGATAGATAGGGGCACTGACACACTCTCCACACAAAATGTCAATGAAACAAAAGCACTTTGAGACTGCAAACACAGGGAATCTGAAAAAAACCACGTTCTCCTGCAGATTCCCAGCCAAAAGAAAATGAGGACATTTATTGAAGTAACAGAGCTTTCGCATATGAACACTGACTCACTGAGCTTGAACGCAGCCCCTCATATATTCCAAATGTGCTATTAAAGTCAAACTTTTTCTTTACTAAACAATTAATTCCTAATCAAACTGATGAATCCAAGTCAGCATCACGGTAGAAGAATCTGTGTGGTTTGAATGTATACTTCACTTTGTCCAATATATGACAAATTACTATCATCGAACGCCATTAAAGTGACTCCACTGACTCCACTATAAGAGCTTTCCACGATACCCTGTCAAAAAACATTAGTTTTATTATACTGGCTCCTTATTTAATTTGAGCAACTTATCCTATATCTGAAACATCATTTTGCTTCTGTCTCTTTAAAGCTGTCCTGCCCTAAAAGCTCACTTTCTTCTGATTGGTTGACTTGTGGAAGCTTGCTGAGGAGCAGCACCCAGTGCTCGTGGACATGTTGGAAGTACAGAAAACAAGCTGTGAACCTAACATCGAAGCTGTGAGCATCATTTCTAATGATCTGTGTTTGAGTCTATATGAGAGGAGAGTGCATGAAACAAAGACTTTTGTCTGTCTGTTAAACTTGTTACCTGTTTATAACATAACAGTAGTTTTGTTTGTAGTTTGCAGGGAAGATTTTGTGCAAACATTACTCACTAAGTGGTATTTAAACTGTGAAAACTAAGTAAAGAAAAAGTAGGTCAAAGCTGCACCTTTAAAATTGCGTTGGTTTCAGCAGTAAAGCAAAACTTTTACTTTGAAGGCGAATGCTCTTCGTTTGTGTTTGGCTCATATTTTTTCAAAATTCTCCACAGCTCAGAAAATGAAAGGCAAGTGTTTGCAATACAAATCACCGTTTTTCATGCAAACTACGGGCAAACACAGCAATCTGCCGGCGATCAAAGCAACCACAAAGAGATTTCAGTGCAGCACCCGATACCAGAAACCTCAAGCAGCCGCTCGCCAACCGGTGCGGGATTGCAGGTTGCCGATCAGTCTCCAGGCCTAACGGGGTTTGCTGATCAAATTCGTTGAGGTTAGTGCACTGGTAGATGGTTTTAGACAGATGATTTATCCAATCATCTGCCAAGTATTTTTTGAAAGTGCCTTCCCTTTTCTAAAGTTTCCAATTCCGACTTCCCAGATGTTCGATGTGGCCAAACATCTGGTGTGTCAGACTTAATTATCCCAGTTTCAGTTGACTCAATTGAAACATTTTCTTTTTTTTTTAATCAAATTGTAAATCTTGTTGTTTTTTCCTACTTTTTTTTTTTTAACTCGCCTCTCTACAGGACACACTTATTGTAGTTTCTCTGACAAAAGAGAAAATGTGCTGTAATGATACTGACAGTAATAATGATAAAATGAAATGAAATTTATAAACAACAAAGAGGGCTCACTGCAAATCTATTCTTTAAATAAAAGACCTGGGAGATTCTTCCAAACCTCAACATAACACTCAGCACCAGCCAAACATGTCCTGAATATTAAAAAGACAGCGATTTGTCAGCTGTAAACCTGAAATGAAAATCAGCTCACTGGCCCGTATGAGAGGATTATTAACACTGAAGTCAGGCCAGCCGAGGCTGGACTCAGAAAGGAGAAAGAGAGCTGGCCAGAGCCAGGTTTTCTGGACATGAAATGGAAATAAAGCAGAAAAGACAAAAAGAAAGGGAAGGAGAAGTTCCAGCCGCTAACAGGCTAATGTCTTCCATCCGCAGGAAGACTCCGCGGCCAACATCAGACAGAGAGCCTCTCTCTCGTCCAAAAACCAAATAAAAGGCCGGTGTGTCTTTACACACTCTGAGATGCCTCGAGCCAAAACCACGGCTTGTCGAAGCTACCAATGATACCGAGCTAAAATTAACACACGGGTAGGATTAGGATTCAACTTTATTGTCATTAAACATGTATGAATACAGGGTAACGAAAAACAGTTTACATCCAATCAGAAGTGCAAGAGTAGCAAGTGCAATCAGAGCAATTATATACAGATAAGTTACGTGGAGTAGCAAATATCCACGATCCAGCTACAGATGGAGTTGCTGCAGAATCATGATTCCAAGATCCATAAGTTTGGTGATCAGCTTGGAGGGAATAACTGTGTTGAATGCTGAGCTCAAGTCAACAAACAGCATTCTCACATAAGTATTCTTGTTGTCCAGGTGTGAGAGTACAGAGAGTACAGCATCCTCTGCTATTGCTTCGATAGGCAAATTGGTGAGGATCCAGTGTGGGGGGCAAGCATGTCTTGAGGTGTGCCAGGACCAGTCGCTCAAAGCACCTCATAACTATGGGTGTGAGTGCAACAGGGCAACAGTCGTTCAGGGATGTTGGTGATGAGTGTTTCGGCACTGGCACGATGGAGGTGGTCTTGTAGCACGCTGGTACTACTGCCTGGGCAAGCGACAGGTTAAAGATGTCTGACCTAAAGACCTCTGCAAACTGCTCAGCACATGCTCGAAGCACACGTCCTGTAAGGCTGTCAGGGCCAGCAGCTTTGTGGGCGTTGATACTGCTCAGTGCGTTATGGACATCTATGGTGGTAAGAGTTATGGCATTCAGCGAGGGGTAGGGTTTTGGCAGACTTTTCCTTGTTGTCCGTGTCTAAACGAGTGTAGAAGTCATTTAGCTCATTGAGGAAGGACACATTCATGGCTGTCTGTGTGGAATTGCTGGGCTTGTAGTCAGAGATGGCCTGAATGCCCAGCCACATGCGTCGTGGGTCAGAGTTGACAAAGTGCCCCTCCACCTTCAGCTTGTAGCTGTGCTTGGCCTTCTTGATGCCCCTCTTCAGTTCTGCCCAGGACGTATTGTAGGCTTGAGCGTCTCCTGATATGAAGGCATTATTACGTGCCTTTAGTAGAGCTGCACTTCCTTGTTCATCCATGGTTTCTGATTTTACAATTCTAACAAACTTGAAAGTCAATGTATATCAGCATCTTTATTTTTCAACACAGCCATAACTCTCTTAGGCAAATTTTCTGGTAATTTGAAGGACATTCACAGCTCTTCTTTGGATGTTGGCTGCATTTTGCTCTGTTCTCTGTCAAGTTGAACCCACGCTGCTTCAGTAATGTTGAAGCTCGTACTCTGAGGAGACCAATCCATGACTGACCATTTTCCAGGTACAATGGTGTGAAAAAGTGTTTGACCTCTTCCTGATTTCCTGTTTTTTTGTGTGTTTGTCACACTTAAATGCTTCAGATCATCAAAATATTAAAATTAGACATAAATAACAGAAGTAAACATGAAATGCAGTCCCTAAGTGACGCTGTTTATTATTAAGGAGAAAAAGAAATCCAAACCTACATGGCCCTGTGTGAAAAAGTGATTGCCCCCTAAATCTAATAACTGGTTGGGCCACCCTTAGCAGCAACAAGTGCAATCAAGTGTTTGTGATAACTGGCAATTAGTCTTTTCCAGCTGTGGAAGAATTTTGGCCCACTCATCTTTGCAGACTTGTTGTAATTCAGCCACACTGGAGGGTTTTCGAGCACGAACTACCTTTTTAAGGTCATGCCACAGTATCTCAATCGGATTCAGGTCAGAACTTTGAGTAGGCCAGTCCAAAGTCCTCATTTTGTTTTTCTTAAGCCATTCAGAGGTGGACTTGTGTTTTAGATTATTGTCCTGCTGCAGAACTCAAGAGCGGTTCAGCTTGAGGTCACGCACAAATGGCCGGACATTCAGGATGTTTTGGCAGACAGCAGAATTCATGGTGCCATTACTACAGCAAGTCTTCCAGGTCCTGAGACAGTAAAACGTCTCCAGACCATCACACGATTACCACCATATTTTACTGTTGGCATGATGTTCTATTTCTGAAATGCTGTGTCACTTTTATGACAAATGTAATACGACACACTCCCTCCAAAAAGTTCAACCTTTGTCTCGTCCGTCCACAGAATATTTTCCCAGATGTCTTGGGGATCATCAAGATGTTTTTTTGGCAAATATGAGACGATGTGTTCTTTTTGGTCAGCAGTGGTTTTCTCCTGGAACTCTCCCATGGATGCCATTTTTGCCCAGTCTCTTTCTTATTGTTGAATCTTAAACTCTGACCTTAACTGAGACATGTGAATCCTGTTGTGCTTTAATGTTGTTCTGGGTTCTTTTGTGACTTTCTGGATGAGTCGTTGATGTGCTCTTGGGGTAGTTTTGGAAGGTTGGCCACTCTTGGGAAGCTTCACGACTGTTTGTGGATAATGGCTCTCACTGTGGTTTAATGGAGTCCCACAGCCTTAGAAATGGCTTTGTAACACTTTCCAGACTGATAGATGTGAGTGACTTTGTTTTTCAGCTGTTTCTTTAGATTGTGGCATGAAGTGTTGATTTTTGAGATCTTTTTCTTGATTCAACAGGTCTGCCAGTATTCAGACCTATTCAGTATTATGTTGGGAGAGATTATATCTCTCGGCTGGCCTGGGAACGCCTTGGTGTTCGGATGAGCTGGAGGAGGTGGCTGGGGAGAGGGAGGTCTGGGCTTCTCTGCTTGGGCTGCTGCCCCCGCGACCCGGCCCCAGATAGGCAGAAGAAGATGGATGGATCTTTGTCTAATATTAAACTTTGCTCTATGATCTGAAACATGGAAGTGTGAAAAATATGCAGAACACTATAACATCAAGACGGGGGCAAACACTTTTTCACACCACTTGTACTTTCATTGCACTGGCAGTGTGTTTGGGGTCATTGTCATGCTGAAAAATGATGCTACTGCCAATTAGGTGATACTGTATGTTGGATCCAAATGACAGTACTTTTCTTTATTCATAATTTCATCAATTTTGACAAGATTTCCAAGACCACTGGCTGAAATTCAGCCTCAAATAATGACGGCGCCTCCATCGTATTTGATAGTGTGAAATCGACTGTTGTATGTCTCTCTTGTGCACACCATGCCAAGATATCTCACATTTTTGGCTAACAGCTCTTTGGGAAACACCTTGTTGGTGCAACAAGTACTATTTTATTCCTGTCAAACTGTGTTGTCTGTGGTGGTTTTCATACACTCAGTCAGAAATAAGAACAAACTATATGTTTTACAACAGGCTGCTGCTAACAAAGTGCCTAAAGTACAACTGAAAACTGGTTCTGCAAAGTCGTCTGTCCTGTGAAGACACAACACTGGTTCATTGAGGTAGATGCCCTATTCTGCTTGACTGATTCATAAGTCACTGTGAAGTGTTTTCATATATGCAAACAAATCCACCAAATATAAACTCTGAAAAAGATCAGAGCAAAATACACAGAAATGAGTGGTGGCTCCAGATTTTTGCACAGTACTACACATGCCATACATTTACATCTCTTTTGTGTGATTTTTAGTGTAGTAGCATTCCACTACTACAAAGTACTAAATACTACAAAGAGACTGGCTATTATGTTATCAATTAGTGCAGTGCATTTTTTATTAAAATACACACTTTCTAAACTTGCATTCAAATAAAACTGAGCCATTAGGGTTTAGCATAGAGCACATTACTCTGCTCCTCCCAGGTGAGGAGTGGTATTTAAAATTCATACATACTGTATGTTGTGGTTACCTTACCGGACTCTTTAACCTTGTATAACTCAGGCTACATGTAATGATAACCAAAGCAGAGCTTTTGTGACAGTTGTCTTTAGTAGTGTTTCACTTTCAGCACAATGCACAAGAAAGCAGGAGTCTTCGTGCCTGCATTTATCCCTGCGTTTGTGGTTCGCATTATTAAATGTTGTACTTTTACATTTGTCAGGTCTATCAGAAGTCAGAAAATAAACAACATCCACAAAGTTGGCCCACAGGCCTCCAATGTGGCTGTGGAGATTAGAATGCAAATTTATTGGAAAGGGCTTTTTAGTACATTCCCAATCTTCACCTGAAAAACTCAGGTTTATAGAAGTCTGCTTCATCTTTCCCCGTTGCCTCTATAGCTGAATAAACAAAAGAGCTTTCATTTTAATCGGCTGAGTGAATTGTTAAATTCAAAACATAAAAGGGTAAAACCTTGTGGGTCAGTGAATTTCAATATTTTCTTTTTGGACCTCCACAAAAAAGGAAAAATAAATATTTCTGAGTATGCGAGACTGCCTTTATCAGGCTGAACATTCAACCAATATTCACTTTATGGTTTGCACAGCAGGCAACTGTTTTTAAAAATAATCCAAGAACTTAAATAAACAAGAGCAAAAACACTGTATTTTGTATTGAGCACATTTCCCACTAACATTCACATCTGTCTGAGGGTGTTTTTGACTCCCATTGTTTCTGAGCGGTTTTGTTTTTATTAACCATTTCCTCTATGCTAACTATTTTCACAGCTGTCCTGTTTTCTTCCTGCCTTCCTGTGGCGGTGCAGCTGGCTGATATGGAAGAATGAACGGTCTGAAAGAAATTACCTTGGACTGGATCCATGCAAAGTAAAACCATTTGAAAGGGTAAAGAGTGCTCTCAGTGTTCACATCACATGAGGCATCACCGTCAGTGCGAAAACAGTGTGATAATTGTGTTGTCTCATGACACCTTTTGATGTTTTCTGCCCTACTGAGTGATAATAACAGTTTTTGTCAATTAGTCGAAGCTGATTCCAAACATCAGACTTATAATAATCTCTGTAGGACCCTGGTTATCGTGTAGTTTTTTTTGTACCTGAACAGAGATCACTACACGCCCCTGTGCTCATCACCCCTGTCCACACTATTCTTTTAATCTGTTATGTAGCTACATGTTCTCTGACAGGGAGGCGTGTCTGTTCGACCAACCAGGGCTTAAAACTGGAGTATTTCTTGTCAACTGGGTCTTTTTTACACTTTGGGCCCAGACATGCTAAGGCACCCAGAAGTGGTGCTTACAGACCAGCAATATTGAAGGTAGTCGGCAGTGTTTTTCTTACTCAGGGTTACACACTCTGCAAATTTAGAAAGTCTTGCTGCTTCTGCCTTCTTTGCAGAGGAATTTAACTTCTCCCAAGTGGGAAATTTTGAAAGGGCTAGTTGTTCTCCCAGTCCAACTGCATAAGAGTGCAAATTATTTAAATTATTTCAAGAGGTCTGGAGGAAATAGACGTACTGTGGAAATGGGGCTAGAGGTATTATATTCACTACACATTCAGCCACAAACCATAACCTTATATGGACTAGACTAATAATGTTGTATATTAAGCCTATTTGGAGAGCTATTTGCAGGACTACTATTACCTGGGGATCACAAGTAATTTGTAATATTTGCAGATAATCTGTAATGCTAATGCTAAAATTCCACTGCAATATAACTAGCATATTTTTCCCAAACACAGAAGTATAGACCATATTTGGTGAACGTGAATGACTTTTCTTTTTTTTGTTTTTCTTTTTCCATTGCTCCTTTCTTCTTTCCCTTTAGTAGTTGAGTTATGGAGTCTTCATTGGCAATTAGAAATAAAAGCCCAGAATCTATTTCCCGGTGAAAATTAAGTAAGGTTTGTCTTGATTCAGGTAAGAAAATCTGAGAAAGTTGATTCTGTTCATCTGGATGTAACGTTTTCAGTAGGATTAACATTTCATCAGTCATCCAAGTGACTTCTTTAGTCTCAGTCGAATGCAGGTTTCCTCAGCCTTATAAACAGTACATTTGCATAATGACTGAAACTAGTTTGCTATTCATCTGGACACTATATCAAAATGAATAGAGTCAACTTTTTAAGTAAGGCTTGCACAGCACGGAGACTCGTTCGTAGAAAGAGAAAGCTTAAATGTATCTGTCATATTTTGGCTCACAGATTCAGACAACTGCTGGCAGTTTTTAAGTGTTTATTTAAAGGCTGGTGTGAACAAGTGGGCAGCTGGTGAGTATTTACAGGTAACTGGTTCTCAGAAGCTCTGTCAGAGAAGAGAGAAAGTGTTTAGAAACTGGGAATTGTCCAGAGGGAATGGTTTGCTTATTGCGTGTTTTGTGATCTGAGATTTCAGCCTTACTTGCAAGGAGCTGCTCACAGGTGTGGAGTGAGCAGGGAGGTTCAGAGCTGGTATGTCCTTTGCTTTGCAGGGAATGTGAGTGGCTGATTGGAGCAGGAGAGAGAAGGGCTGTAGGTGCCTGCAATTCCAAATCAAGGCGAGTTCCAGGACCGCTTCCAAAAGATGAAAAAGAAGGAGTACTGAGAAACAGTTACAATGTGAGGAATCCTTAATGGCACAGGTAACATAGAGAGCCCGATCTGGCAGAAATCTGTGGCATCCATCAGTCTGGATATACTGCAGTGTTGATTGCTCCATTCTTCACAGCTGTGGAAAGGACGGCATGAGCTAGAGGAACCTGTAGAACAGGAAAACAGAGCCGGCCCAAATACTGCACCTGAAACAAAACCCAACCCATCTGGACCATGACGTTATCAGAGGAGCAAAAACTCTGCAGGATGGTCAGATGAAAAATATGCATTGGCACATTGGGCAGGGAACAATTTCTGCCTTTCAACCAGCTCGGCAGTTATGATGAAGTGTATTCAAATGAAAGTTTGGTCTGTAGCTGGCAACACAGAGGTTAGTAAATCTGTGAATAATGTGAATGTTGCTTTGGACAATCTAACATTTATGCTCTTGTAATTAGAGGCTGATGAAGTATTGGTTTCTTTCTGACCAGGATTTTCTCTATAATGCTTGGAGCAAAATGCAGCTAACCTGCAACTAATATATACTTACAGTGATTACACACAGCTGATAAAATGAGAAGGTCTCTCAGTACGTCAAAGTGAAAGTGCAATAATGTGGAAATTAGTTTGGAATCAACAGCGTGCCAGCATATGTGACTCCAAGTACAGTGTTTGCCTTCGCAACTGCCACCATATGAAGGGAAGCAGTGTGAAAATGATGAATAATAAAAGGATTAATTATTTCTCACCCATACCACCAAGGGAGAAAGCCCATATGGAGTTTTCAGTGAATGAATTAAACTCACAGATGTTTCAGCATCTGGTTGATCCTTTTGGCATTTGCCAAGGCAGGATACATTACCGAGAGGGACCATACATGCTCTTTCCCCTGTTTTCGTGTGTGCACTTAGGCACTTCAAAGGTCTAGCACTTAGTTTACACAAAACTAAAATAAACTCCTGACAGGCCTGCCGCCAGCTCGCTTTTGGTCTCAATTCATACTGAAGTTTGCTGACTGCTTGCAGACCTGTCACTCAGATATTGGGATCAACACAGATATCGTTTAGCTCTTGATTTGATTTTCTCTTACTTCTCTTAGTCTTCATATTGTACAAAACTTTCAGAAACAAAATACACAGCAGAAGGTGGGCCTGTAATTGAGCTTGGCCAGAGCAGTCCTGATCACGGAAATCAATAAATGAACATATACACAGTGCAGTACACAAGGCTTAAGATGCTCCGGACTTTGTCGTGTTGTAGTCTAAAAGGTTTCAAACATACAGAGTGTAAAGGGAGATCCACTGTGCCACAGGACCAGACTATGCTGTAATCAATGTTTTCATGCTTTTCTACAAAAAACAAGAAGAGCAATCACTATTTTTTATCACAATGTCAAGATCGGAAGTTAATTATTTTTTATGTCTGCATAACAAAGATTATTTTTTACGGTAACAGGTCAATTTATCTCTGTAGAAAATCCAAAAAAAGCAGACACCTTGAGGTTAAAAGATAATTTACCAAGACAAAAATGAAAATCGTTTTCTTAAGATCACTGTGTAGTTATAGAGAAGTCTGCAGAGATAAACAAGTCCCCTAATGTGGTTACTGGCAAAGTTAGCAAGACGCAGAGCCAGTAGCTAATGTTATCTCTATCAGAAAGACACAATGCAATTTCTGTCCATGTTAGATCCTGATTGCAGTCTGCTGCAATCACTAACAGGTACCTCTTAATTATTTTCTGCAATGGACAAGATACCATCTGTGTAGTTCAACACACAGTGTGAGAAAAATAATACTTTATAATAATAATAATGCTTTATTTCACTTTTTATGGTGAGAAGAGATGTTTATACTAAATTCATAATAAACTTTATTAAGTCTTTTATTTATCATTAGCCATACAGATGTGAGCAATAACAAAAAGAAAACAGATATAGTTACTGTGTTTCATACACCACAAAACCAATTAGAGACCGGCTGTTTATTTCAGAAATCATAGTAGCTCACTTTCTTGCAGATGAAGAAAAAGCAGGATCATTTCACAAATCCGCCCTCCTGTTGGGAACTAAAGTCTTTCTTTTTTTTAAATTCCGTGCTAAATTGTATACATTAGCTATTTGGGCTATTTTATTTTCTCTTTTAAAGTGTTGAACAAGAAAAAAAAAGTCTAAAAATAGCGTGCTTCTCGGTATCTTATTAAAATGAATAAGTAATTAATGTCCTCTTGTATTGATCATATGCTAATGTTTCATTGGATCCATGCAGTTGAAGACATATAAAAATAGATACACCCTAACTATTCATACTCACATTCACAACTACAGTATGGGCAACTTAGAATCAACCTAACCCCATTTCAGTAATGAGAGAAGAATTGCTATTTACTTGGAGGAAATGAATATGATTTATTTAGACAGAGAAATGTATGTATTTGGTGATTAGACTCCAAAGACCCATCATGGCATAACTGGAATCCCAGCGATGATAGGATTTAGGACAGGACCTCCCAGAGTCTAGACGATGGTGGTGGTGGTGAAGATGAAGACTGAGGATTGAATAGAGATCTGACTGAGGTGTCTGAGGCGGAGACGTGGAGGAGGTTGCACAACAGGGAGAATAACAGAAAGCACAGATTTAAACCATGAAAAGCAGAGGCTGATTGTCTCAAAGAAGGCCGGCGAGAAGAATAAACTCTTGAGTGTCTGCCTCTCTTGTTTCATTAAACAAGTAGCAGCGCTCCTGTTTTTTCTATATTTCAACTTATCTATGTTTTCATGGACAGAGTACTCAATAGTGTCAACCAACTGCAACGAATGCCAACACAGCAAAAGTACTTGAATGAACCAGTGCCACTCTGCCTGAAAAATTTAATGCAATATTAAACTTTGTCTGATGGAAGCCAGAGGTAGCTGAGGTATGCATTGTAAAGTCTTGAAATTTACTTTTCCCTTTGAATCTTTGTCAGAATTTGTTATCTAGTCAAAGTTTGTAAGATGCTGCGAGTAACTGGTGCTTCAAAAACTGCCTGGATTAGAAAGTAATCCCTCCTCAATCCTATCATTTAGACTTAATCTCAAACCATTTTGTCACACCAAAGTCACATCTGGGACTGAGCAGACCATGACATCCTAGCTCTTGCAAATGAATTTTTCTAACACTTCAAAGGCAGTCTGCCACAGCGAGAGCACCACTTTGCAACAGCAAGTTCATCTTGCTCAGACCTTCATACCAACTTGGAAGCAATCTGAATTGTTCTGATTCTTAAATATAAGAGATTTAAAGTGAATAAACCCAAGTTAAACATAGTTGTCCCTTAATCATCCCACAGGGGGAAATTTCCTCTCTGACCCATTCACTCAGTGAAGCAGTGGGCTGCCGTCAATACGGCTCGGTACCTTGCTCAGGGGTACCGGGCCGTTAAGCGGTTAAGCGGATTCGAACCCCCGACCTGCCGATCATGAGGCGAGCACTCTACCTACTGAGCTATCTCCTCCTGTTTTTCTAAAACAGAAGAGGACGAAGAAGAAAAGTGAGACAACGCAGCGCGTAATAGCAATAGCAAAAGATAAAGTAGTCAGTGTGACCTTATGTCCTGGAGAAAATTTCAACCCAGATGAAGGCCCTAGAATGAGCAGTGGTCAGAAAAAAAGGTATACTGGGGACAAACTGAGCCAATACCACTATGCCTGGTGTGCAGGGAAAAATGATCAATATGCTTTTTGTGACGTTTTTGTTTGGTGGTGTGCCGTGTGATTTTTCTAATGTGAAATATGTGCCGTGGCTCCAAAAGGTTGGAAAACAATGAAGTAGTCTTTGTACATGGAGTGGACATGGAGTGGACATGGAGTGGACGTCTGTTCACAATGATTTAGTGACTAAATTAGTCATTAGTCACTAAATCACATGGATTTAATTTCTTTATTACAATAAATAGACAGATTTTTGTTATTTTGTAAGAGACAATCAGAACAGACTATTATCCTATAGGGAAACAAGGTCAGCACCCACCTGTCTACAGTTATTGGCGGCATGACAACCGTTTTGACCTTGGAGAAAACATCACTGTTTCAGCCATTTTTGTCAGCTTTGTGAGAACCAGCCTGAGTTTTTGAGATTAAGGACATTTTTTATGAAGAAGATATTTGATCCAATTTTCTCTTCTACAGTAGAATATTTGAATGTCTGACAATCGGGTTATTTCAACTCTCATTAATTTTAAGATAATGGCTAAGAATTAAAAACTGTTTGGGTGTGCATTACTCACATGTGGTTTCCTGGTTTGTAACAGGGTCACTGGCCTCCTCGCCGAACATGGAATAAACAGCGACAGTGTATTCAGTGTGCGGGATCAACCCATCCAGCTCCAGCTCTGTCACTGCATCCGACACCCTGATCTAAGGACAAAAAGAAACTTCAGGATTAAAACACAACTTTGGATGTCATGTTAACAAATTCCAAGTTTACAACTTTGAACTAAATAATTTATCCTCCACTTATTTTATTATTTTTTGTTCCTACCTCCTTCTCATCCAAGTCCTCTGTCAGAGGTGCATAAAGCAGCATGTAGCCAGAGACTCCATCCACACTGTCCCATCTTACTTTCATGGTGTTGTGACTCACATCAAACAGCTGGAGGCCGGTGACCGTGGGAAGAGCCACTACATGCATGCATACACACACGCGCGACCACACACAGTAAAAAAACAAAACAAAACAAAAAAGGCAAATTTCAATAAAGGAGGAATCACCTGACTAGATTTTTGTAATAACTAAACATCAGGGTATACTGTTTAAGCTGGAGTTGACCTTTAAGCATAACATTCTTTATTACTGTATTATTTACTGCTGTGCAAAAGTATTGAGCCAACCATATATTTAAAAAAAATATTTTACCATTAAAATGATGTAATAATTTGCTGATACATGCAAAAAAAAACATGTAAATACTGGATATAAGGCAAAAACTGTATGTAAAATTCTAACAAGCTTAAAGTGGATATTTACTATCACTACCTTTTTTCTTCAACACAGCCTGTACTCTCTTAGTCAAGCTTTCTTGAGTCTTCAGAAAGTTTTTTCCAGGCTTCTCGCAGGACATTCAAAGCTCTTCTTTCCATCTGTCAGAGGTATATAAATGATGTTGTATGTCCCTCTGACAGATTGTGTTTCGTACTCTGACGAGATGTTCCCATACTGCTTTAACAATGTTGAGGTCCAGGCTCTGGGGAGGCCAATCCATGACTGAAAAATGTGTTTTTCTATTCAGGTATCATCTGTCTAAATTGAAAATGTGTTTGGGAATCACTCCTGAAAAATTAAACCTCTGCTTGGAAAATGAGCAATAGGTGCAGCAATTTATTGAAACGTGCAGACATATATAAAAATACAGTATAAAAAGGCAAAGACTGCTTACAGTTCTAGTGAGCAGGTATTTCATTCAAAGCTCTTCTCTGTCCACATGATCCCACACTGCTTCAATAATGCTGGCGTCTGGGCCCTGAGGCGACCAATCCAGGACAGATAGTACTCCATTGTGGACTTTTCTATATAAGTATATTTGTAATAATGTCACACTATTAAGCATTATTAAGGTATTAGCAAGTGCTTAATTTATATTTTATTACATTTATATGGAATGATATGATATATAAATATATATATATATATATATATAAATTATATATAATAA
>VOQK01030605.1:0-15867 GCA_015052645.1 Benitochromis conjunctus
ACTATCTTTTTTTCTTTTTTTTTTTTTTTTTTAAATCTCACCTTTATCTATGCATCTCTCCATTTTTTCCCTTATCTTTCAGTTTTCCTCCCTCCCTCGTTCTGTCTTCCCGGCCCTGCACTTTGACAGCTTGTTGTGCAACAGAAGCTGACAGGGAGGGCACAGAAGACGAAGGTTGCTGTAAATGTGAGACAAACAGATACAGGGGGGAGGAGATTAAAAGAAACATACTGAAACACAAGCAGAGAGATGTAGAGAGAGAGAAAACGCAGCAAGTCGGAAAGAGAAACTGGGAAACAGAAACACTGTGACATTTTTCATGATAGAATATCTGGCCCATAGGGGCCGTTAATCCACAGCAGAGGGCCGGGAGACATTCAAGGCACATAAAGGCTACGAGGAGGCTGGAACAACACTCAGTCACTGTGGACTGTGCATGTGTGAATGAGAAGGCTGCTGCAACCCAAGTGAACATGACAGCTGTATTATGTCTCTCCACTAAAGAAAGACAGCTGCTGTAGTGAACAGCTGAACCAGATGGCAACAAACACAAAGGACATCACACTGACTGTCAGTGATTTCTCTGAATGTCACTCCAGCCATTGCCTTACATTAACTTAACCTTGGTGGAGGGAAGTGCCCTGTAGTTTATAGGCCTTCGATGTGAGTTTGGAGTTCCATCCATCCATTCCCACACCCCGACCACCTCTTCCAGCTTATCACCGAGATGCTCCCAAGCCACCTATGGTGCTATTATGGAAACATAAAGATTAGATATGTGCGCTTTTTGAACAGTGAGACAAAGTTTGAGAGTGGTTTTCAGTTCATTCATGCACATTTCATTATTGCATCATGAGAAAATATAATAGAAAAAGTCATCCCATGTCTGCATGTTGTTTTGATCTTTTATTCTAATTCCCAGAGCAGGATAAACATCAGATATTAAAAACAAAGCCTTTGATTAATAAGTAAATAATCTGGCAGGATGGGAAATGTTGCCTCAGGGTGAAATTACATGCCTGGAGTTCCTCTGGGTCAACCTTAGGGCCATTTTATGTACATCAGCCAAAGAGGTTATGTGATGTCTTCAGATTATGGAAACCTTGATTGATTGTTAATACTTTATTTATCCGGGAGGGAAATTGTGATCAGATTATGACCAGATGCTGGGAAAGACACACACACACAGGTGAGACTAGGACAACCTGGAAAGGGAACAAACTACATTAACAAAAGGATGGAATTTTGTTTGACTCACCAATAAATACAGAATGAAGAATTTAAAAAAAGTGGTAGTTTTAGATGATAGCATGATTTACAGTTTGATAGAAAAAGTAAAATAAAAACCTTCCCACACTGGTGCTGAATACTGACACTGGACCTAGTTATCTGGGGGTTGCATTCAAAAGTGTCTGAAATATGTTTTCCAGATTTTATGCTTCGGCTGTCAAAAAGTTCCTGATGCAAGTTTAGCAACAACTGAAGTTTTTTTTTATTAAACATTAAATCAGATACTTTCCTTAAATAAGATCTTATTGCTGGATGTTATTATAGATCTATGTAGGTTAGTTTTTTTATGTCTGTCACCTGCCCTCCTTTATTTTTTACATCATTTTATTTGATTTTGTATTTTTACCAATCTTACCTGCTAGTTTTCCTTCATTCTTCTACTCCTTCACTTTATTTCTTTTGCCACATCTCCTTCTTTTCTATTTCTTGTGTCTCTGTATTGTGCTTTATTATCTTGCCTTTCAGGTCCAACTCATACTCATCTATTTATAACAACTCATCTTCCTTTCACAGTTTAATTATCATTTGGGAACTCAATTATTTTAATGAAATGGTCTTTTCATTTGTGATGTCTCACTGTTAAACACACTCACAGAATCAAGTCTTTGGTTTTTTGTTATTTCATTTGTTTGTTTTTCCTCTACCAATTTCATTATTAAGCAAATACTTTGAAAGAAACACAAAAACCTCCCTCGTTCTAGTCAGGTGTAAATCTTGCAATGCCTAATGGTTAATCTGATCTCATAACTAAAACCCCTGATCATTAAAAAAAAAGAATAAATTGGTGTAACTCATAAATGTGTTTATTCTCATCAAATATTTATATGGATATTAAATATTTAGAGTTAGCTAACTAATAAACTTGGTTAATATTACAGGAAATACATTAAAAAAAAAACAATAATAAAGCAAACATACTGCGGGTCGACACTGTATTTTTACTTATTAAAAGTCTTGATGATTTGAGCCATTTACTGTCAGCTGACCCAGTTCCATGTTTACCAGCTGATCTCAGATGTTATGTTTATATTTGACCAACCAGACCCTGAGAGCGCAGTCCACTGCCAATGCCATCGACTGCAGTGTTGAAAAAGAAAAGATCTGGGTAGGCATAAAAATTTACTGGCTTCCCTCTTTGCCCAAGATCCATCTGTCCATTGAGTTTCATTAAAGTAGGTTTGGCAGTTTTTCTACAATCCTGTCAGAAGGAAAACAAAACAGCCCTGGAAATACCCACATCCCTCGCCTTCCTGTCTTTGATTTGCCATCAGAAAAAACGACATGAAAAAGCAATTATTACTCAGATTTGTCGAAGTGGACACACCAAGAGCTTGTGACATACACGGACCTCATCAAATCGGCGAAAGCCTTTGATATAAACTATAAAAATGTCCATAAATGATGGATTTATTCATCCATCGTACCACTACTGTTAAACATACTATTGTTATTATCATTATTACCCTTTATGTGTTGGACATTTTAAGATATTAAATTGAAAAAAAAAAGAGCCTTGAAAAAATCTTAGTTTAGTAGAAAGCCAACGTGGATCGCTAAGACATTGTATTAATAAATGTTGCTTCTTTGAACTATGAATGGCCTTTCCTCTAAGATATTAACAATGTAATGTCATCTGGACAAGTCAAAGATCAAACATGATAGCAGCAGATCAGAAACTATAACTACTGTAAACACGAGTAGCTGTAAAAACCGCCTCTGATGTGAAGTCAGAAGCCCTTGAAATTTGTTCCGACAGGTGAATATCAAAGCGTGTTTTCAGCTTGAAGCCTTACAGAATTTAAATATTTTCCTCTGTTATCCTGCTCTTTTATTCTGTATTTGTGATTTTGGTTTTTCCAGTCCTCTGGTGCCGTTTTTCCTTTTCCATATTCATCTGTTGTAAGAGGCAGGAGTGAGAAAAATCCATTATGTGCTAGAAGCGAGGAGCAGCTCCATTTAATTTAGCATTTTTATTCGTACCGGCTCACACACAAACACGAGCCTGTAGGCATGCTCACATCATTATACAGTACATTTAGATAGGACGGTCTCTAATGTCCAAACAAAACAACACATAATCACAGACATACAGTACACACATTAAAACGTGTAGCTGCAGATAAATGAACGAGGCAGAGTTTGATGGGATGAAAGTTCACATCATCATGCAGGCGCAAATGAGCTGCAGGCCGAAGATAAAACACAGTGGGAGGAAAACAAACTGTATATCCTCACATCTATTTCAATGTGATAATGAGTCGTGTGAGTAGAGGTAGTATGAATGTAATGATGGGTGATTGGGGCTTCAGCCAGAAAACTGCAATAAAACCCAAAAAACAGGAGACAGCAAACAAAAAGCACAAAGGTACACGTCGAGTAATAAACAGAAAGCAGCTGCTGACAGCTGTCGGTGGCAAACCAGCGTACAGACTCAGATCTGCCATCTGTCGATACCTGTAGTATAAACAAACATTTTATTTATTTATTATTATTTTTTGGGAACAATGACAGTTTTTTTTTACTAATTTAACTAGTCCAATGTTTACATTTATTAATAAATAAATAAATTAAAATTGCTGCTATGTAAAGTAAGCAAATTTTACACAGTTATTTTATGAACATTTTCCACTATGTGGACTTTTTGCAAATTGAAGACATGGAGATTTTTATTGTGATAGCATTTTTTTTTTAAGTCATGGCTTTATTACAAAATATTTACATTTTACAAATTGACGACTGTACACAAATTGTGGACAGTTTTACAAAGGAAATATATTGTAAACATATTGAAATGGGAATATTTCATAGAGAGGGGACAGGTTTTTTTATTTTATTTTATTTTTTTACAAAATATGGACATCTATGCATCATTTTTTACAAAGTGCAGAAACTGTATAATTTGGGGACTGCAATATTTGGACAAAAAGTGAATGCAATCTTTACAAAGTGGAAACTTTTTACAATGTCAGAGCTTTTTACCAAGTGGGGACGTCGCTACAAAGTAACGACATTTGTGCAACATTTTTTGCTAAATGAGGACTTTTCAGAAATCTTTAGAAAGTAGAGATATTATTAGAAAGAATACTGATTATTTTTTACAATTTTATTTATTTAATGATTTTTTAACCAAAGTAATTGGTGTCATAAACAAGTTTAGCCACAGTTTTAAACATTGGATAAGAAGAAATGTGAAGAAACGTTCTCAAATATGAAGCCACAACTAATAGGCCCGGTTATATCCCAAGGCAACAAGATCATAACTAAACTCAGTTTAATGTTTAAAAGGATCTAATATGTAAACATTCTGTGACTTGTAATATAATATGATTGCAATAGGACTCTCTGGCTTTCAAAACCTGCAGCTGCCTTGACCTCATGAGGATGTCATTTGATTGACGACACAGCGAGTCAGGCTCAAGTTTGGAATAAAAGTAACTGGCATACTTTCTGCAGGCATTGAGGAAACCTAATAACCTGCAGGTGAGTGCTGTGGCTGTTTAAATACTAAATAAAGAACAGGAACAGCAGAGTACAGCAGCAGAATCAAAAGTGTTCACAGATTCAACCTTTGAAGCTATTATGTTTTCTAAAGGCTGAGTTTCCCTCACTGATGCCCAACATTAAACTCTCTTTCTCCGCAGGCGATCCGCTCATGGCCAACTCAGCTCAATTCATGTTCGGCCATCAGCCCTCTGACATTTCCAGTCGCTAAGCAGATTATGGAGACATATTCGGGTATTCAGAGCTTCCTTGAACTGGGCTGAGTCGACTCTGAGAGCCTTTCTATTTACAGCCGAGGATGAGGGGAGGGTTCGGTATCCCCAGGATTTAAATATGCTAGAGCTGAGAGTTGAAGACTTTTCATCATATATACTGAAACCAATGGTCTGTTCATTTTTCGGTTGAAAGCTACTTATCTAATTAATCAGCAAATGCAGTTAAAAACACTGCAGGTGTGTAACATTACTGTAACATTTATAGTTGATCAAGGTAAGGGTATTTTGACAAAGTGCTGACACTTGAAATGTTTTGGTAGGTTTGATAAATATTAAGCAATAGCTAATACACCTGGCTTTGCCCAACAGTTACCTACTCTACCAACAAATTTAGTTGTCTTAATAAATTGAAACAGATCTTTACACTCACCATTATATTTGTTATTTGTATTGTTGCTGTTATTTTTGCTACTACTCTTTTATTTTTTGTTTTGGTTTTAATCTTGTAAAACACCTTGAACGACTTAGATGCATTTATAAATTACATACTAAAAACCATAACCACATTCTCCTTCCTGGAGAAAATCGACTAGACGTAGGCTGACTCAAGCTGTCACTCAGTGTTTTTCAGGAGTTGCAACGAAAATCAATGGCAGGAAAAAAGATCAAACTGTAAATGTCAAGCTTTGCAGTCTGTCTTGCAGAAAGTCAGGAGTCATTCTAGGTTAAAATCAGGAGACGAGGCAGAAACAGGCAAAGACGGCTGGGTTTATTGGTAATGTCCGTCTTTACTCTTAAACAACTTCTTGATCCCATTATCATTTATTATTTTATTTTTTTCTCCAGAGTCCTTTTTTACCAGTTCAGATGGCATCATATTTACGTCAACCAGCTCTGGCTTTTACTCTAATATTAATATTCATTGGTCCGTGAGCAGCAGTCTCAGCTCTGTCCACTGTGGAAATGTTTCCACATCATTTCTTTTTCTATTCTGTCTCTTCAGGGTGGATTCAGTGAGCATGCTCAGTCTGCTCTGCTCACTTCCTCCCTCTTCTGATGGGAGTGCCTAAGAAAACCCCCACTATGTGCATTATTCCATTTCTATCTTTCTGAGGTTCAGGTTTGTGCTTTAGAGTGAGGATTCTTTCAAAATGTGGATATTTTTAACAAAAGCAGGGCACATTAGAAAGTAGAAAGCTTTTTATTTTATGACCTTTTTACGGGAAAACATGATGAAATGTGGAGTCAGATTTGAAAAGATTTTAAACTAATTATATTTCTGAAAACTACTTAAGAAAATGAACAGAATTTGGCTCCTTCTTCTTTTTTGTTCTTTCACTAGAATTAAAAGGGTAAAGACTCAAGGTGCTACTAATCAAATGCACTTGATTATTTAATCATCAGCAAGTGTGAACATGTCTATAAAAGCAGAGATTTTGGTACTTTGCTATTCTGGAGTATTCAAGTGTGTTAACACAATACCATAACGCCAGTAATGGACGTCCCAGGAAATTCACTACAAGTTCAGATCCAGCAAAAGATCCAACAGCTGCATTTTCAACCCTCCAGGCCTCAGTTAGCATATTTGTGTCAGTACAATCACAAAAAGGTTTGCAAACAACCCTAAATGAAGATGACAGCATTGTCAGAACAAACCACAAAACTTGTGGAACAATGTTTTTTTGGACAGATGAGACCAAAGTGGAAATATGTGGCCATACAAATATTGTTGCTACATTTGGTTGAAACCAAACACAGCATAACAACACAAACGGCTCACACAAAGTATAAAAAACGACGATGGAGGGGTGATGATTTGGGCTATAAAGTTTCTCGTCCAGAAATCCCTCTCAACATACCCCTCGCTGGCTTATAGTAATTGTTTTGAGAGAAAATTTTTTAAAAGAGCCGAAGAATCATTCTTTCATCAACTTTTCCCCCCATGTGGTAAAACATGATATGTCCACTCTGTTATGCTAAATTACTGTGGATTAATAATTTCTTTAATTTTGAACACATGCTTGATAAACATATCAAAAATCTTCTTTTACAATCTTTTTGTGTTAGCATGTTATTCATCAGATGTATTGGCAACATAAACATAAAAAGTCTCAGCAGTACTGGTTGTGCATCAGGATAGCAAAGACAAGGGGCACTGTATTTGTGCAGTGGATGCAACTCTTAACAAAACAGCCATACTTGATGCCCTCACAGGAGAACAGTTTACTTTCTGGTAAAGTAGAACACAGGACAATGTAGAAAATGGGAACATTTGCTCTTAGCTTAGGACAGTTTAACCTCTTAAATGTAATTGAAGACATCAAGGTTTGAGAAATGAGTCACTCAGGGTACTCGCAAGAATTATATTCCCTTATTCTGTGCATCTGAAAAATATTAGCACCATATGCTAATTTTTCCAGACTGAACTGGTCTTATAGAGAGAAGTCAGGGAGCTGACTCATTTGCTGTCTCTGCCAGTCACCGTTAAATTTTAGTGTATGTGTGTGTGTGTGTTGATTTGGGAATGAGCTAATAAGCCTGCGGCTGTATACTTGCTTCCCTTATCTGTCCATTTCAACAGCTAACAACATAAAGTTGGCTTTGTGTAGCAGCTTGCTGTATGGAGTGCATGCTGATTCCTACCCACTGTTGGAACTGGCTACAGTGGTTGTGTGAGTTACAGAAGTGGACCAATGAATGTTGTTTATCAGCAGGATGAACTATTGGAAGAAGGCAACCCAGCAGGGCTTAGAGTGATCATTTTAATGATATCCTGCTGGGAGAACTTTGGACTCTTGCGTTCATGTTCATGCTACTGTTCATGCTATTTGTGGAAACAAATCATACTAGTGGAACTGATCACAGCCACAGAAACAGCAATTCGAAACAACAACATTGCAGACGTGGAAGCAGAGCAAAGTTTCAGCCTGTCTCAGCAATGCAAGGCCCCCAGCATCCAACATCAGCATTAGTAATGACAACAACATTATCATCCTTGCGGCAGACAAGGGTAGGTGCATGGTTTTGCTAAACCAGAAAGACTATCATGAGAAAATTTGATCACTGCTCATTGACAAAAATACTTATGAGCCCCTGAAACAAGACCCAGGATGTGGTTACAGGAAGAGGGTGATAGATTGTCTTAAGCAGTTAGAACTAGACAATGCTTTTGACCTGACCTCATACCACAGGCTATACCCAGGGGAATCTACACTAAGTCTGTATGATTTACTGAAGATACATAAACAGGGTGTACCTTTAAGACCAATTGTCTGTATGATCAACTCGCTCACCTATAACATCTCCAAGTTTCTGGCTTTGATCCTCAACCCGTTGGTAGGCAGCTCTGAACACCACATCCAGAACACCTTGGATTTTGTTGAGAAGGTGAGAGATGTCATTATGGAGGCAGATGAAACAATGGTTTCATACGATGTTACATCTGTCTTCACTTGCATCCCAGTCACGGAAGTGTTGGAGGTAGTTCATAAGAGATTACAGGATGACCCCAAACCTCAGCAACAGGACCACTCTCAGCATCGACCAACTGTGTTTGCTTTTAGAACTGTGCCTTAATTCCACCTATTTCACATACAAGGGTCAGTACTACAGGCAGAAACATGGGTGTGCCATGTGTACCCTAAACCTACGCATGCGGATCAGTATTTAAGGTTTGACTCTCATCATCCACAGGAGCATAAACTGGGTGTCATCAGGACGCTACAACATAGAGCGAACACCATCCGTACAGACACAGTGGCCAGGGAAGCAGAAGAGCATCACATCAAGAAGGCCCTGAGTAAATGTGGTTACATGTTGTTATACTGTCCATGTTGATGTTTGCTATTGCAGAAAAACAATAAATCTACTTCACATCAAGGCTTTACAGTGAGCAGACAAATTCCTGCTCGAATTACTAATGTTTTTCTCTCGATAAACTAACATATGTTCAGCTTGCATGCTTTTATCACCTGATCATCTTCCACATATACCGAAACTTCAGCCTGCAGGTGATTTGGACCTTGTTGGTTTTGCTTGTACATTGTTTGGCTGTTTCCTGCAGAACACACCAGACTTTACACACTTCATGAAACACAGTGAGCGAGAGTCAGAGTGTTTTAAGAGATTATCTTTTTTCTGCAGATAAGTAAGTAAATGTGGGTCATGAAAGTGTTCCAGGGCTGTGATGGATTTAAGCATTCCGCCGAAGACGAGCTGCTTCTGACAGCATCCATAAACAAACAGAAACACACACCTCTGCGGTGGGCAGATGCTTCATCCACAGCGAAACACACACCACGCGTTGTTTAAAATGTACTTTCTGCCTGTTACACATTGCCAACTCTTCTTATGAATCTGAGCTTCAATCGCCAAACAGTGACTCTAATAGGATAAGAACTTTTATCTGCTCTTCTATTAACATACATGCAAAAAACTTAATGGCATTAGCGCCATTGCAATACAGTTTCTTATCTTGGATTGCAGCCCACACACACACACCCACACACACAGTGTAACTGTTCAAACTTTAATCCTGATATCTGGCACAGCTCCCCATCTGTATGATGAACACGAGGCCTGAAAGTTCAGTTGAAAGAGTTGGAAGTTCCTGCTATCACCTGCACCATCACTCCCTTCGCCCACATAACTTACAGAGAAATCCAAGGTCAAGGTCTTGTGGGATGCAGAAAGGAATTCTGGGTAGCTATTCTTGACAATAAAGTTGCACTGATCAAATCAACAACATTTCTTCAATTAAACCAAAACAAAACCAGTCTGGGATGCAGTTTTTTTATTACTTTATTAACAAAAACAGAATTATTGCTGTATTTTCTACAGAATCAATATTTCCATGTATTTTTATATAAAGTAATTTTACAAACTTATTCTTTTTTCATTTACAGTATCATTACTATATTTCTATTGCAACATAGGTATGTTTGGGGTTTATTTTTGATTTATCTGTGCTCCACTTTCTTGTAGGCCCTCTGGGCCCACCTTTGTTCTTCTCAATGGTGCTGATTTATCATTGGCTTATTCTTCAAAAACTATCATTTTGCATTGGTCATATCAGTCAGGCTGCATTTCGATACATTTGCCTTGTAAAAAAGATCCATCTACAGATATAGCTACTTTGTTTTTACCAAAGCTCAAGGGCGGATTGCAAGGCTGTTATGTGAGCAAGCCAAAGTGTGCCAATATGTACAAGTAGGACACACAACACTTTCAAATGGAAATCAAAACCCGCACATCTACACACGCACACACGCCAGCATAGAAAACAAACAGCATAGGCAGCATAAAAAAAGAAGCTGCTGGCCTTTTACCAGCTTGCTTATTAAAATCACGGAAACTTGCCCACAAGTGGTTGATGCAAAGCATCCAGAGAGATGAAGTAATATGAATGTGCAATACTGCATTATATAAATGTGTTCCCGGTCCTGTGCCTCTTTGCAAGATAGTAAAAATGCACTTGTTTCTCAATGATTGAAGGTGGAGCAGTGATCGTTCCTCTTTCTTTGCATCCTTTCTTTATATTTCTCTTCATCCTCATTTTCCAAATAAAGAAATCACTCCTCTCTTCATCCATGCCCCTTAACGTTTTTGCCTACTCGTGAGAGGGCAGGTGTAGCGTGAAAAAGCTCTTCTTTAGTCTTTAAACTCATTACTTTCATCATAACATCAGCATGTTGGACCCTGATTGAATTGATGACCTACAGCTACACAAAACAAGATGGAAGATTGAGGAAAAAATTGTCAGTCAAATTGAAACAGTTTTTCCTAGTTTTTTTGAAGTGCAATTAATTTTCCATTTTCATTCCACATTGATTAGCCCAGCAGTCACTTAGGCTCCTGTGGAGGTTAGTGCCAAACCAACGTTATTTACATGATCAACTTTATAGTGCATTGATGTGTTTAATTCGTACCTTTTCATCGTGTCAGAGATGTGTTAGTCATTCACCCAGCTGCTAAACTAAGTGTAAACTTATTAGTGCTCACAATTTTATACATTTGCAAAGCAGATTAACCATATGCTGGGCCTATTTGTCATTGCTGATACAACTCTTGCCCTGTGAGATCCATTAGTAGCTTTTCTATGGTCAGAGAGTAATCCCAGCTGTGGAACTACAACTAATGGATTTGAGCCTTTGATAAACATTTGCTGCCCAAGAGATCTTTTTAAAAAAAGACTGCATATGAATTTGCAGATTTTGCAGGAGAGGAAAGCAAGTTTTGGCATCTGAAGTTTTCTGGTTTCGGTGTGTAGACTGACTTGTATTGACTGATCAATTTTCAGCGTGGTTTGGCGAACAGTCATCAGATCACAATTCAGAATATATTTGAAGTCCTGAAAAAATGGCCATTTGCACCAGAGGTTACATCAGCTGACTAAACAATGCAGTCCCATCTAGCGTCTCCCTGAATAATCTAAAAGAAAAGACTGAGATTGTTTTGAACAAATGCAAACTCCTTAAGTTAAAAAAAAAACCCCAACAATAATCCTCCTGTAATGTGTTTGTTTGTTTGTTTCATTAATGAATGAATAAAAGAAAAAAGGCTGTTGGAGCCAACTAGAATGGGCTGCAGTACCCCCATGAGCCTTAATTGGATAAGTGAGAGAGAATGGATGGATGGATGGTAGTAATTAGTTGATACTGCACAACAGATTAAATTGCAAACTCCACATGAAGAGACTATTCAAGAAGTGTCAAAGTTTGAGAGAGCATGTAATGATGTTAGCTAGCATCTTATCAGGTTGGAATTTGGCAGAAGATTTAAGTCATAGTCATGTTTGGTTCTTGGGATCAAATCGAACTGAAGTGATTTCTCGTCGCTAGGTTGAGCAGTGAAACATTTCTCCTACTGAAAACACAACATCCAGATGAAATACAACAATTTTCATGGATTTCCTTACCGGGATTATTAAGCATGCATCAAGACGGTGGAAATGTTGTTTGGCTAGCTGGACGAATCACAAGCCAACTTGAGTCAAGGTACTAACTTTTATTTAACTTCAAACAGTGGCTAATTTAGCCATTAATAAACTTTGAAATGAGCCCAAGCAACATTAACATTCAACTTTTTGGGGGACTATGTTGTTTAATGTAAATCTGATGCTAACTGTACTATTATCGTTTGCTTGTTCTGTAATATAAAACAACTCAATAAATATATTGTTTAAAAAAACATTCAACTTTAGTGTCATTACGATGATTCTCAGGTATACAGCATGTAGACAGTATAACAGAGTGTAAGACTGGAGGTGTCATTAACAATGGTTCACCAACTTGTATAGAAAATTAAATATGTAGTACAAACTGATAATTTTATTTTTAAAACTTTTAATAGTAAGTGAAATAGTTCCACCTGTTGAAAAACTTATTTCTAGTTTGATTGAGTGAGTACCCTTCAAGTTTATTTATTTGTTTTACATTTGGCTGGGAGAAACAGGTGTATCAGGAGTATATCAACACCCTTTATGTGGAAAATGGAAAGATTTTATGATGTTAATAAGGCTCAGATAAGTAGAAATAATTCTACACTCCTGTAACCTCAGCAGACTGTTTTTGAAACTGAATCAAAAGGAAAGACAAACAGTCTTCCCTGTGATCTTTCGGTTGGCAATAAAAATAAAAAAAAACACCCAGCGGGGATCATTTAATTTTGACTCTTTGAACAAGTTTTTCTAAAAGAATAACAAAACTGTGATGTTGCTTTAACCTAACCGGTTTCCAACTTTGTACATTTTACTTTAATTAAAACAGCCTTTCAGATTTTCTCCTTTTTAAAAAAACTCACTACATATTCCATCAACAGTTTGGCTATGATAAAAATCAGCCTCACTGAAGACTCGGATACCCATTTCATGCCTCAGCACTACTGATTTTTATTCACTTTGAATAAGTTGAGCTCATATGTGGACAAACTGATATGTGGATGTTTTTTTTGTTGCATTAAAAAGCTCTGCTGTCCAAGCAGCAGCATGGGCAGAAAGGAGAAGAAGCTGATCACTGCTGAGATATAATCCCTACCCACCAAGTCCCAAACCACTACGGTTTGCCATTCTTCACCTTCAAAAGATGTCCTTTCATGTGTAAGAGTCACTGTTTGGTATGATCACCTTTATTCTTCAGCACAGCCTGAGTCAAGCTTTCTTGTCATTTCTTTAAGCAGTCTTCGGGAATAGTTCTCCGGGCTTCGTAAAGGACTTTTAAAGCTCTTTTTTTGGATGTTGGTCGCCTTTTGTTCGGTTCTATGTCAGGATGATCCGACGCTACTTCATCAATGTTCAGGTCTGGGCTTCATGACTGATACTGATCTGCTGTGTGTTTTTCTATCCAGGTGCGCTTTTATTGCAATGTCAGTGTGTTTGGTATCATTGTCGTGCTGAAAAATGAAGCCCTTGTCAATGAGACACTTTCTTTTTTTCCATTTTTGTGTTCGGAAGTCCATCAATTTTAATAAAATCCTTAATACAACTGGCTGAAATGTAGTTTCAACCATGACAGGGCCTCTGCTGTGTTATACGGATGTTTTGCCCAAGCATTCTCAGTCCAGTTCTTGTGTTATTCGATATTTCTCAGTCTTTCCCCCCTCTAGTCCTTCAGTAAGGTCCATCTACTCTTTGCTGAACATTAGATGTAAATGTTTAGTAGTAGCTAATCATGCTTCATGGTGCATTTGGTAGAATTGTCACTACATGTTAAGATGGTTCCGTGTTTGAATCTGCTGGTCGTCTGATGAGTAGCTAAAGGATATGAGGAGGACTAAATGTGCTACTTTTCAACCAAATTTGAGTTTTTATCTTTCCGATTATAATAAAGGTCTCACTCTTGCTGGGTGTTTAAGGCTGTACTGAAAAATATGACTATTTGGATGGTTATTTGTTGGGTAATTATTAAACTTTGGGATTTTGATTTTTTTTCTTGTTTGGAAATGTAAACCATCCCTGAGACATTATCAATATCGTATTTGCAAAATCTAAATTGAAACCATTATATTCTTTGGGGTTTTTTTGTTGTTGTTTTTTTTACAAGGAAGAAGATAGTGCCCATAAGCAGTTAGCATTCTGCTAATGCATGCTGATTGGGCAATTTACAATAGGATATAATTCCCTAAATGGCACTCATTTATAAACAATAATTAGATGTTAGAAACGCATCACAAAATCCCGAGTTGCTTTTGCGAGATCTTGCAAAAGCAACTCAGGATCAGGCTTATCTTCATTTTTTTTTCTCTCCAATGTCCCTGGCGGGGCTCTGTAACAATCTCGGCTTCTTCTATCCAAAACATAATATAACAACAGTCCTATAAGAGAAATGTTTACCCCAAATCATTTATATTTTAGGGCTACAGGTAAATTAGTCTGCACTTTTTAAAATAGAAGCACACAAAGATACAATCCCCATCAAGCATTAACACAACGCACACCTGCCTTTGACTCCAACTAGCCCGAATCGTAGTTTGAGGTTTGCTCTAATTAACAACCTTAAAATTGTTATTGTGGTTATGCATTACAAACATAATTTTCCCTCCTTGCTTTTTTGCTCGTTTCAGCTACATAATGTTAATTATCTCGAAATACAAATCTCCCAGATTACAAATATTCCTGTCCTCATCATTTGTCATTCCCTCGTTTCTTTTTGTATTCATGGTGAAACCATCTTAAATCTTCCCTGGCACACTCCAAAGAAATTTCTAATCCAAGGAAGCTGTCATCCATCACTGCATGTTTAACAAAGCTGCGTTACTTCCTGTCATCTGGACATAAAGCCATCTATCCATTCAGCCATACATTCACTAATCTAATCTACGTTTTCTGCCGATCCACTCCCTCATAAGAAAAAAAGACTTAAACTCCTTTGTCAAGAGCATTACCATTACTCCATATCTGTGACAGCTTTAATCACATTTGATAGATTTAGCATAATCGGTAACACCGGAGAGAAGTGTGACCTCGCTGAGATGTCACAGCTGCTGAACAAAAGAAAAACGAACCAACCTCCATGGCCAGAAAGATGCCAGGTATGAGAGACAGCACTGAAATCACTTATTTCCATCATGACATCCTTCAGATTGATGACCCACAAAGCCCTGAGCACTACACATCTACTAAATCTTAAGATGACAAGGCTCTAAGCTACACAGTCATCCATCCGTACAATCATCAATCTGCAGATGATCTGACTAAGCAGCCAGCTCGCTGAAGCATAACCTGACAAGCAGCAGCATGCAGTTCCGAGTCAGCTCAGGTGAGAGCCTGTGCACTCATCTGTTTGTTTATGTGCAGGAGGGAAAACAAAATCTGAGCTGGCTGCATATACAGTACACATGAATTTATCATTTAGCTACATTTTCTAAAGGCTATAGAGCTCTACCTTCAGTAGCATTAATCATATGATAAACATCGTTTTACCTGTTGTTTTGCTGGAGGCTTTGATTCTTTTACTTATTTTGTGCAATAGTACACCATAGTTACATTGATGTAAACATGTTTTAAATGATGTGGTCAGTGTGTGCAAAAATAATTGCTGTGAGACAAAAACTCAGGCTTCAGGTTAGTCTAAACACTCAGTTTCCATCCATCCATCCATCCATCTTCTTCCGCTTATCCGGGGCCGGGTCGCGGGGGCAGCAGCCCAAGCAGAGAAACCCAGACCTCCCTCTCCCCAGCCACCTCCTCTAGCTCATCCGGGGGAACACCAAGGCGTTCCCAGGCCAGCCGAGAGATATAATCTCTCCAGCGTGTCCTGGGTCTCCCCCGGGGCCTCCTCCCGGTGGGACATGCCCTGAACACCTCACCCAGGAGGCGCCCAGGAGGTATCCTTGTCAGATGCCCGAACCACCTCAACTGGCTCCT
>VOQK01030606.1:0-11010 GCA_015052645.1 Benitochromis conjunctus
ACCTCTGTACCTGCCTTCCTTTCATCATGTGTTGCCACTGGGACTCGGGCTACATTGGTTTTCCATGAACTAGCTCAGCATCCTGGACAGTGGAGAACAAAGCTCGAGCTTTTAAATCCAAATGGGTCATTGTAAATATTGTTTTTGTAAGTAAGTTAGTAATATCCTCAAGACTGAGTGTAACCTCAGTATAATTACTTTGTTTAGACTGGAATACCTTTCAGTGTTGCAGTGCAAGACCCACCAGAGCGACTGTTTGCCACATTATGTTCGGAGTGCACAAAGCCACACCAGTTTTTTCACCCTTGCTTCCGTTCTTTACACTTAGCATACAGTCTGCCTGTAGCTTATTACCTTATAGACATGAGATGTTGTCCTGTCAGCTATCCTAATTGTAAGAAAGTAAGCAAGAATTATTCGCTTTAATCATTTTCACTTTAAAGAGGCAAGAGAAGTTTCTGCATCGCTGCTCGGAGCGAATGCAAAACGCTGTTTCTGCTTGGTTTAAAAACAAATGAACCATCAACAAACCGGACCGACTGTGTGGTGGTTTTTAAGTTGTCCGCGCTTGTTCTCTATTTGAGCTTTTTATAATAATGATGTCTTCCATCCTTCTAATCTCCCTTATGTACTTACAGTGTTGTTGGGCAAAGCTGATGAAGACATTAGTGCCAAATCCACTTTGTTATGGATGGGGCATTCCCCATTCATAACAGCAAGGCTACAGACATCAGTGAACATGAATGATCTCTAACCCCTGGAGGTAAAAACGGTTAAAAATAGCTTAAAGCTGCGCACAGTGGATGTAATTAGTGTATATACATCTAGCTATTCAGAGACTACTATTAGAGCTAGATAATTTTCTTGACTGAGAAGGGTTGTTATGTGTTATTTCACAGTGTTTTTAGCAGTGAACCGACCATTTCCTGTGTCTGGGATGTGTCTAAAGTGTGTCTGTGCCACGAGGACGCATCTATACACTGGTTCCCTGTGTGTTTCCTGTCTGGCTTTGTGTGGGTTCAGTACCTTTCCTGTGTCCAGCTCCGTGCTTAGAAATACAAAGGGTTGTTTAAGGTCATGATGCTGCAGAGGAATGACAGTAGCCAGAGGTCGTTGTGTATCAAATATAGTTGTGTAGTTGAATAGATCATTGGGAGGCATTCGGTCATCAGATTCATCAAAATAAAATTCCAGGTGAAAGATATGAATATGTGAATTGTGCAAAATAAAAAAAATAATTAAAAAAAATGGGATGAATTTTTCATTTTGGGTCAAAGAGGCAGAAGAAAACACTTATTGTTGATAAAATGATCAGAGAAACTTAAGAAAGTTTTAAAAAGTTATTTTTGCATTTTGTACATGGTGTCATACCTGGGAAATATCATGAAAATGTTTTTTAAAACCATATACATGCTTTAATATTCACCTGATTTGGACTGTTTTAAAGAATATTATATGCTTTGTGTGCATAGATTAAAATATCAGTCTCCTACCTCCAAAATGATAGTTTCTACAGCCTCCTCTGCTGTTAGATCAGACATCCAAATACTTTAGAGACTTAACATAAAATAATGTATATGTTAACTTGATCTGCTCTCCTGAGACTCTATAGTCATAGCATATGTACATATCAGATATTCCTTCTAAAACAATGATCAGGATGGACGAATTGATATACATGGCACTCAAGAAGGTGCTGGTCATGTATGACATAAGTTGAGGTTTGTTTGTTTTTACCACGTCAGATCAGAAAGTGTTCATTGCAGATTCACATCTGTAGGGCTTGTGAATGTAGCGCTGTGGAGACCTGGCATTAAGTGGTTGATGTAAAGTATTGTACAACAAAGCGTCGTTGCAAAATTCTCCATTTCACATGTGAGAAAACTGTAATCTTTAATGTTTCCTTTTCCAGAATTGTTACATTTGTAACAATATATTTGTTCGTTTTAAATACGTCGCTCTTTCTGTCTTACAGAATGAAGATTCCTGAGGCTGGGAGTTAAAGCTCTCTACCACAGAGAGGGGTTTTCCAGAGCTGAGGCTGGACCCAGAGGCCCCTTTCTGGGGGGTGAGGGGGCCTCGCAGCCCGGCCAGTTAGTCCGGACCATGGGGGATGGAGGTGCCGGTGCAGCTGGAGGAGATGGGGTGAATCAGTCCCATGTCCTGTTTGACAACTTTGTCCAGGCGACCACATGTAAGGGCATACTCAAGGCCTTCCAGGAGCTATGTGACCACCTGGAAGTGAAGCCCAGTGATCACAGGATCTTCTATCACAAGCTCAAGTCCAAACTCAACTACTGGAAGGCCAAGGCCCTCTGGGCCAAGCTAGACAAGAGGGCTAGCCACAAGGAGTACAAGAAGGGCCGTGCCTGTGCCAACACAAAGGTAAGCCTGCACAATCCAAAAATTACTGTTTTTTTTTTTGGTTTTTTTTTTTTTAAAAAGCCTACATGGTTAGCTTTGGCTCGTATCTAACTGACTGAACAATATGATCCTCAGTATTGAAGGAATGGCCTGTTGTCACTGAGTTTGTTGATGTCTTTATTTTTCTTCCACTAAGTAGAAGATGTCTTTACTTTGGGTACTGGCTTTATAGTTAGGGAAGTGAGTGGTTTTCTCACAAAGTTGCTCATAATGATCGTAGAAGATAGATATATCTTATAATGGTATAGCCTGTTAAACAGCTATAGGAAAGGCAGTTTTATTAAGTCTGGTGTGAGATGCTACTGTGGGGTTTTACGCACTGAAGCTTGAATAGGTGGATTATGAGTCTAGCAAGTTCAGGATAGACTCGACTTGCTTCCTAAAACCTGTCTAAAGCACCTGTGTCATTTTGTATTCAGTGTCTGATCATTGGCGCGGGGCCATGTGGCTTACGTACAGCCATCGAGCTGGCTTTCCTGGGGGCCAAAGTTGTGATTCTGGAGAAGAGAGATGCCTTTTCCAGAAACAATGTGCTGCACCTCTGGCCCTTTACCATCCAGGATCTCAGGGGTCTTGGGGCCAAAAAGTTCTACGGGAAGTTCTGTGCTGGTGCTATCGATCATATCAGTGAGTAGATGGGATTCTTTTGAGGTCTTCTACTTGTACTACTGAACGATATATCAAAGTTAATTCACATATTTTTTTTCTGTGTGTGTGTGTTCTAGGTATTCGTCAGCTTCAGCTGATGCTGCTCAAAATGGCACTCCTGCTGGGCATTGAGATCCACGTGAACGTAGAGTTTAAAAGCCTTATTGAGCCTCCTGAAGATCAGGAAAGTGAAAGTTAGTAAATGACTGCCAAATGTGTCCAAAAATGCACAGAACTACCTGTCAGAGCCTATAAGTCTCCACTCTGTTAATGCATTTCTGTCTGATTACACATTCTGTGTTTTCTTAGGAATTGGCTGGAGAGCCGAGATCCACCCTAGGACACACCCTGTCAGCGAGCTGGAGTTTGACGTCATCATCGGAGCAGATGGAAGGAGAAACACGCTACCAGGCAAGTTTGCATGCACAGCCTGGGAATAATGCATCAGTAATGCTTAAATGAGGCAATCCAAAAACGGCACTATTTGTTTTTTGACTCGAGTTGGAAGCCAGTCAGAATGATTAAGATCTCACTTTGAGTGCAGCTGTGGTTGGGTACCTGCATTGGTGTACATCGTGTTTCTCTGGCTTCTATGTTCAACCTCTGACAGTGTTTGCTCTCCAAGCACAGTATTATAGGAACTGTTGAACTATGTCTGTTTCCTATGAGTGTGGGGGCCGCACACATGGAAACCTCAGTGGAGCTGTGCACCGTGAGCGTTTCCGCCTAATTTGACTGTTTTGGAGAAGGCGGTCTGCAGGACAGACGTGTCATGAATAGAATACCTAGAAGCATCTACAGTGTGTAGTATGCACTTAAAGAGATTCTAGTAGTAAATGTATATCTGTTGAGCTTGTTTTGTGATTTTTAACATTTTACATTTATGTTCTTTTACTTCACTAACAGAGTGATCAGTTTACTTCAGTTAGTGCTTGTTTCCAACCGTGAGGCCTTCCTCAATCATTCGTGCTTTTCTGCAGGGTTTCGGCGCAAGGAGTTCCGGGGGAAGCTCGCCATCGCCATCACTGCTAACTTCATTAACAGGAACACAACGGCAGAGGCAAAAGTTGAAGAGATCAGCGGTGTGGCCTTCATCTTCAATCAGAAGTTCTTTCAAGACCTCAGAGAAGCGACTGGTCTGTCACAGCTCCATTCTCCTCCATTACTTTTTGTCTGTGTAACTGTTGTGATGCAGTATAAAAATTTGGGATGCTGCATAAAACATAAGACGTGTACTTTTTTGTTGTTGTTGTTGTTGTTGTTATTGGTGACTGCAAGATCTTGAGCTAGCAGAAGCAAAAGGAAGCAGTTGATGCCAAAAATAAAAGTAATTGGACAAATAATCTGTGCTGTAATCATAATTAAGAATTTGTCAGGGCACTGATTTAAAATTCGTAGGTTTGACGCCAAGCATGCCACAGTTTGCCGCTGAAACGCCGACATCCCCGAGGCTTTGGTTCTGTGCTTTGAAAGGCATAGTTGCTGCTCTTGTGCTGAAATGACGTCAGGATTGTTAGCTCTGTCAAACAGGAAAATTGTTGTGTTTGTTGTGTAACACTACATGTGTCTGTTGGTCATTTTAGGCATTGACCTGGAAAATATTGTCTATTACAAGGATGACACGCATTACTTTGTGATGACTGCCAAAAAACAGAGCCTGCTGGAGAAAGGAGTCATTCTACATGTGAGTGATTAAAGCCCGGAGCTGCTCTCTCTCTGTCTCTCTCTCTCTCTGCCTCTCTCTTTGTCTCTCTCTCTCGTCTCTCTCTCATCTCTCTGTCTCTCTCCCGCCTCTCTCTCTCTTCTCTCCTGTCTCTCTCTCTCTCCCGCCTCTCTCTCTTCTCTCCCGCCTCTCTCTCTTCTCTCCCGCCTCTCTCTCTTCTCTCCTGTCTCTCTCTCCTGTCTCTCTCTTTCTCTCTCTCCCGCCTCTCTCTCTCTCTCTCTCTTTTCTCTCCTCTCTCTCTCTCCCCTCTCTCTCTCTCTCTCTCTCTCTCTCTTTGTCTCTCTCGTCTCTCTCTCTCTCTCTTTGTCTCTCTCTCTCGTCTCTCTCTCTCTCTCTTTCCTCTCTGTCTCTCCCGCCTCTCTCTCTCTCTCTCTGTCTCTCTCCCGCCTCTCTCTCTCTCTCTTTTCTCTCCTGTCGCTCTCGTCTCTCTCTCTCCCGCCTCTCTCCCCTGTCTCTCTCTCTCTTTCCTCTCTGTCTCTCTGTCTCTCTCTCTCCTCTCTGTCACTCTCTCTCCCCTGTCTCTCTCTCTCTTTCCTCCTGTCTCTCTCTCTCTCCCCTGTCTCTCTCTCTCTCAGTCTTTTGCTCTCTCTGTAAATTCGCCCAGTATTTTGCCTAATGGTCTAACCAAGCCAACGGTATTCAGGAGCAAACCGCCAACTTAAGCACTTTCTACATATTTGTGTCCTCGCTAAATGGGGGAGTTTCCTTTCTATGGCCACTTTGCACAGGAAAGAGGAAAGACCTTTTGGCAGGCCCGTCTTCGTGTACTGGTATTAATAAAGGTGTGCTACAGTTGTGTGATACGAAACGCTGCATATATGTCTGCAACAAGTTTTAAAGCAGAGATTTTTTTTGCAGCTGTTGTTTTTGATTTGTGCATGTATGTGCAACTCTTTGTTTCCATAGGGAGTTAATGACATTAATGAAGTTTGGGCATACACTGAGGTCCAAAGACAGAGAGCATTTGGATTATGTAGGCGTGACTACAGTGCAGTATCCTGATGAGTTCCTTTTAGAGCAATTAAACAGTTCAATCGAGCCATTTATTTATTTATTTATTTAGAAGGGATTAGAGGAAGGGTGGGGAAGACAGAGGTTAGTCAGCACGGTTCATGGCACAAATACAAATCAGAAAACTGCCCCCGTTAATACCTTCCACTGCCCCGCCCTTCCCGTCACACACCACCACTGGAAGACCAGAGAGCTTGAAGATGGAATAAGTGTACCTCTTACAGCCCTCTGTGAAAACATGTCACTATGAAAGCATGCAGGGATTTGATGCTACATGTTACAGAGACTTGTGAACACCATCATTCCAGTGCAAATCCTTGGGGCTCTGTGTGGTAAAGTTGTATAATTCAAACTGTATCGTGGAAGGTTGTATATAAAGTTATATATAAAAGATCTCAAATCTCAGTCTTGACTTGCTATTGATTTAAACTGGGGAAATCTTTTCCTTTTATTTTTTAAATTATTTTTTTAATAAACTTTTCATGTTAAGACTGCTTCTTAACAGTTTCCGTAACCTGTTTCTCCTGCAGGACTATGCAGACACAGAGCTTTTGCTGTCCAGAGCCAACGTAGACCAGGCTGCTTTGCTGTCTTATGCGCGTGAAGCTGCAGATTTTTCAACCAACCACCAGCTGCCCACACTGGACTTTGCCATCAACCATTACGGCCAGCCTGATGTAGCAATGTTTGACTTCACCTGCATGTATGCTTCAGAAAATGCCGCCATGGTGCGCCAACGCAATGGGCACAAGCTGCTAGTGGCGCTTGTTGGCGACAGCCTGTTAGAGGTGAGAGAAATACAAAAGAATTTGACGATGACTCGTGATACTCTTTCTTTTCTTTTCACTAGAGTAATCGTACCCTGGTACTTTTACCAGGTCATGTTTGCAGAAGCCACACGATCATCGTTGTGGCTAAGGTGAAATCTGTTTTGAGCTGATGTTAGTACAGCACGAGTAGAACAAATTGTTTAGAAACTAAGTTTTATACTGTCTGAATCTGAGCTTTTTCCTTACTCGGATTGTGCTGATGTCATTTTTTTAAACGTTGGACACGCTTCACACAAGCATCCAGCAATGCAACATATGAAAAGCATTTGTCCCCTTTTAAAGAGACTGTTTTAAAATTCTTAAGATTAAGGTGTTGATTTAAAGCTTGCTTCAAACTTGGATCATTGTTTGCATATTTGGCCATATTTGGTTATTGAGTGTGCTTGCTCTTGTCTCCAGCCCTTCTGGCCCATGGGGACTGGCATAGCCCGAGGTTTCCTGGCAGCCATGGACTCGGGCTGGATGGTGAAGAGCTGGGCCCAAGGAAAAACCCCTCTTGAGGTGCTGGCTGAGAGGTGAGTGTGTGGAAACAATAATGCATGCATGCCAAGACCTGTTCTGTTCTTGTGCTCGTACATATCTGCACATGCAGCCGCACTCTTAGATGTGCTTTCTCTTCAGGGACACCCTTTTATCTCAAAGTGCTTTGCTAGGAAATGTGCCGGTGTGAGATTTCAAGCATCAGTCCCACCTCCGTTAGTACTAATAGGATAAGAGTTGAATGGAATGTGACCATAATGTTCTGCTGTAACGCTGAGAGCAGTGTGATCATGATTTGCTGATGCATTATCGTGTTATACTACTGCTTTTTTGTTACAGTTCACTCAGGTCGCCTAATGGGAATGCTTTTGTTTGTTTTAGGGAGAGCATATACCGCCTTCTGCCTCAGACCACACCAGAAAATGTCAGTAAGAACTTCAGTCATTACAGTGTGGATCCCACAACACGTTACCCCAACATTAGCCTCAACTTCCTCAAACCTAGCCAAGTAAGTATGAGCACTAACGAGCCACAGTGCCTCTTTTTAGGACTTGGTTATTTACTTAAACCAGGTTGTGTGCTCGTCACAATCAATTCGATGCTATTGTGCAGATATTTACACTCTGTTCATGCTAGATGTGTGTCGGGATCTCTAGAAATGACAATCTTGATGTCGCAGATGCGGCACCTGTGTGACACAGGGGAGTGCAGGGAAGTTCGCATCGAAATCGAGAATGTGATCAACTCGTCAACACCCAAGTTGGCCAGGAACGGTTCGTATCTGTTCTGTTTGGACTTACAGATGATATGGCATAAGCTAACGGATGTGCTGATTGATCAGCGTAGGAGTTGCTGCAATCACTGTTGCTGAAATGTAACGCTCAACTATTTTCACTCTAGACAACTGCCTGCTTGACAAGCAGTTGCAAGGTAACACAGAGTCCGACTGCATGGTGTTGCTTTTCAGGGATCTTTAAAAGTTTGAACACATTTGAATATTCTGTCTGTATATTTATGAATGAAGTGGATACTGGAATGAGGAAACCTTTTGGAGAGACTCTGTTTGCAGACCATGATATTTCCTTTGCGTATACTAACTCGGTTATTGATCCACTCACTCAAGCTCCACGGCTGTATTGAACATTTAGAGCCACTTGTAGCTGTGTTAAAGTTTTCACGTGAGCTCTGCATCCTTTCCTAACCTCCCATTTGCATCCCTTTCTTCTTACATCAGTGAAAGCTTTGTTTGTAATATTTCCCCACTGGCCGAGTTAAACACTGATTCTAACATGAGTGATGGGGCCCCATTGCTGCTCAGCCTGGCCTGACCCAGGGCTATGAGATTGCCCAGTAAGAGTCGTGTAATGCTGCCCAGAAACAGTTTGTCTTCCTTTCCCTGCTTAATTCAGATGCTGCTCCACCTGCAGATTTCACATCAAGCATTTAATTTTGTCTTCTTTTCCCACACATCAGAATCCATAGCTCGGTCCAGTAAACTGCTCAACTGGTGCCAGAGGCAAACGGAGGGCTACAGGAATGTTAACGTGACAGACCTCACCATGTCCTGGAAGAGCGGCCTGGCGCTTTGTGCCCTAATTCACAGATACAGACCTGATCTCATGTGAGTGTCTAAAGAAAACACACCCAGAACACGGAGATTGATATTTCATAGATGGAAAGTTTTTGGTTTTTTTTTCTTCGCCCAGTTTGTGAACTTGTACAAACCTTGCCGAGTATAATCCCATTGTGGTTTGAAAGAAAGGAGTGAAACTGCTTCGTTGGCCTAGAATGACTGGTCTGCTGTGTTTATGTGTTTGCTAGTTGCAAACGATGTTTACGGCCTGCTTGGGACCTTGTATATCATTGTAAATGAGGTGACAGCTACCAGTTAAAATACCCCCATGGGTCTCCTATGGGCTGAGATGTCCTCATTTCCCCCCTCCTCTCCCACACACAGGCATACATAAACGCTCTGCTCACCCTCGTATACAATATAAACAACGCAATCTCCATCCACAATGCCTAATGTGGTTTGCTATCCTCTGGGGACAACATGGCAATTAACATTATTATAAGCTATTAGAGCGTTTCTCCTGCCTGACCTTTACAAAGTAGGGTAGCAGTTGTTCTTTGCTGCTGCTGCTGATGAGCCAGAAGGACGAGTGGAGGAACCTTTGGAAAACTGCCGTCATGTGTGTTTGTGTAAGATGGATGGTTAAGATAAATAATGGACGTCCCACTCAGTGCTTGATGTGATGTTGTAATGCATTTAAATGGATGTTGTTTGCAGTTGAGATGTATTGATGTGTAATGGTAATGGTGTCTTCAGCTGCAGTAATGAGGACATTTACGGTAATACTTTCCACCACATGGACAGTAGCCTGCTTTACGCGAGTGCGTCATCATTAGTGTTTATGGTTTATTTCCAGTACGACTAAAGCTGCAGGACAGTTGTGGCTTTTTTCCCTAAAACATCACTAATCGTGGGACTTTTGATAGATTCATTTAGTAAAACTATTTTTAATAGACAGGAAAAACAAAAAGAAACCAAACAAACGTGCCTATTGGGGGGGCACATCAGTCCGTACAACTCTACTTAAACGTATTATCAATCTAGATTGTGCATAGCGTGTCCTGCACGCGGCATCCTCACTTCTCTGATACAAAGCGGTGCATTTTTTTTCCCCCATTTCTAGTAAAGATTTCTGCCCTTGATCTTAGACTAAAGGTCAACTTTCCGTCCTCTTTAAGAAGACCGAAATAAAAGACCTCAACAGCACTCGAGTTCTCCTACTTTACCCAGCGTCAGATGTTTATCCCACAATGATAGATTCTTTTATTTGTGTGCGTGTGCGTGTGCGTGTGTGTGTGTGTGTGTTAGCAGATTCATTCAACATATTTGTGTTGGGTTTTTTTGTTTTTATTTTTTCTTAAAGCCGCTTTAAAATCTGTGAACAATTTCAGCCTTTTCCTAACTCTGTAGAACTTTCTGCTCATTGATTTTTGTTTTACAGCCTTATTGTTTTGATTTGGTTTGCTCTTACTGTTCTTGGGTTATTGTTTGCAACCACTAACAGTTTTCAGCTAGCTCAAGAACAGAATGGACAATTTAGCAGCATTAAAACCAGATACTTTTACTCAACACTTGATTTAGAACAGAAAATGTTTGAGCTGTTTTTGGCTTTAAAAAAATAAATTATTGCAATGCTTTTTCGTTTAAAAACTCTAAGCGCACAAATCAAATAACAGCTTTAATTTAGATTTTCGTGGTTTAATCGGACCTTTTCAAGTGTAATTTATGGGACTACAAGGATCAAGCTCTTATATTTTTGATGTGTAACATACTTTTGTAGTTCAAACACCTATCAGTCCCATTCTCTTGGTTTGCACTTTGTTTAGACGTAAAGATATACAGTCTAAATGCCCTTTTATTTGTAATACATTTACTGAAACAGTGACGATAAAGAATGTTGAGATGAACACTTGGCATCACTACTTACATCCTATCTGACTGTCTGTCTGTTCTCAGTGACTTTGATTCTCTAGATGAACGAGACCAGGAGAAGAACAACCAGTTAGCTTTTGACGTGGCAGAGAGGGAATTTGGCATCTCACCATGCATGACCGGCAAGGAGATGTCCTCTGTGGTGGAGCCAGACAAACTCTCTATGGTCATGTACCTCAGTCAGTTCTATGAGATGTTTAAGGACACAGTGCCCCCTGGAGGTGAGAGATGGTGCTACAGTGGAGGTTTTTATTCTGTAATTTTCTTTTGGAAGATATTTTGATGATCTCTAATCAGAAGGGTCATCCCCCCCCCCACAAAAAAAAAAAAAAAAAAAATTTTTAAAAAATTTTAAATTTTTTTTTAAAAAAAAAAAAAAACCTTATACA
>VOQK01030607.1:0-12880 GCA_015052645.1 Benitochromis conjunctus
AACATTGTAGTTATTTTCAAGTATGTTTTTATGTAGCGGAGATCATCTGTAACATATTTAGAGTAACTTGTCGTAATAGTCGGGCTTCCCTTTAAAAATGTATTGCAGTTATATTTTAATCATGCAAGTTTCAAAAAAGAAAATTATGGATATACAAGATAAACAGGGAAGTTATAAAAGTAAGCCTCTGAGTTACTTATCCTGTACATAATAACATCATCTAATTTCTCTCTCTCTCCCTCATTCCTGCACTTTCTTCATTGCTCATTACCATCCCTCTCTGCATCCTTCCCTTCTTTCTCAAAACTCTATCAGCTCCTCCCTCTTCCTCTGTTGCTTATTCATCTTCTCCTTCCTCATAATTTGTATCCCTCCTTTCCTTCTTCCGCTCTCGTTCCCTCCCTCTCCACCCCTACAGGCAGCAGCAGCCTTGCACAAAGTGACACGATGGTTGTAATTGGCTGCCCTCTGCCACAAATCAGATCACAGTTGGTGCTGGGAGTGCTCTGGCGATTATCCATAACCCCCACCCCACAGATCAGTGGCTAACTCCAAAGAGACTTGGAGACAGGGAGGAGTGAAAGGGTTAGAGACTAATTTTGTTACTGTGTTTTTTCCTCTCATCAGCTTCCCTGCCATTTTACCACCGAGGTAGTGGTCATCCATCGATTGTAGGTATACGAAACAACAGCTTCTTGTTGAGTGGCACCTTTTCAGATTAGCACTGAGCTGATGAGAAGGAGCACTGAAAGGGTGAACAATGTTGTTTTTTAAACATCGGCTGTCCTTTACCTTTCTCCTCCCTTCTCTTTCACTCCTTCCTTGTTCTAACACCTTCTTTCTGTAAAGCGAAAAGAAGGTGATGAGATCCAAGTCAATTGCTCCTGTGAGCAATTGACTTGGAATTGCTTGGGCTGCTTAGACACTGCATCGACCCTCCATTCTCAGTAAGGGGTCACGCTTGATGTGGTCCTTTATTAGCTCAAATTAGGCCTCAGTGTCTCCGAGAAGGGAACATCCATCTCCTTATTCATTTGTTCTTCTTGTCCCATTTATTTACTTAGTTGGCTAGGCAGTGGGCTGTTCGGACAGAGAGCATTGGTCGCCCCAGGCAGGGACACAAATATCATCTTATGCACATTAGTTACAAATCACCAATGCAGGGTGAAGGTCAGAACATGGGAAATAGGTGAGGCTAGAAGAAGCACAGGAGGATGTGAAATGGATTTGCTGAAGAACGTGAATGATCTCATCCAATCTGTACAAACATTTGTAACATGACTTTCTTTAGACCTTTCCAATTAAACGCAGCTATTGGTTCATATCAATTATCCTTCAGCATGACAATCGTCGTTTCGTCAGTGTCACACATCAATGTGAGATTTGTGTGTTTTTTTGTTTCTTGAACCTATTTTCTCCATTTAAAAAGGGACTTTAATAAATATGTTTCCATTTGATGGTGGAATAGAATCAGTTTTAATAAAAATGCTCATTTTTTATTTAACTTTAATTAAGAGGGTTTTTTAAACTATTAGCCAACAATGATTATTACTTGGTTGGTTATTAATTTGTTTCTGATTATCTGTAATTGCTGATGTTTAAGAAAATAGGCAGGTTGGTGAGAACTGCCGTAGGTTCAGTCTGACTTCCTCCTACAGATCAGAGACATTGGTGTCTCTAAAATGACCATATGTGTGACATTTGAGTGTGTGGCAGGACGGATGGATGGATGGATGGATGGATGCATGGATGGATGGTAATGAGACTGCTGTTCTTGTTCAGTTGGGTTTCTTTTTTTTTCACTTTCACCAGTTATTGCAGTAGAATTGGGCGTCAAAAGTAGCAGGATAGTCTTAGGAAAAGCTTATGGTTTGCATTAAAATTCAATAGTGAGAATAGTCTCAGTGTTGTCTTGTGATGTGTGTCACACAGCTACTACAACACTAAAGGGCACTTTTGATGTCAGCATCTCTAACTGCGTGGCAGTATTTGAAACCCAGGAAATGAGGACAGGCTCGGTGACTGTTAAGGAACTTTTATTTAAAAGCCACAATAACATTTGGCATTAAATAACCCCCCAAAAAATGGAGTATACAAAATGTTGTGAGCCATGAGCCTCTCCAGAACGTAAATGTTTCTATCATCTATGATACGATACAAAATAGAATCCCTATTTGCATTATGGATATTAATGAATCATGACATCACTAATCATTTGAGACCATTATTAATTATTTAGTTTAATTAATAGTCAGTTTACAGTTCTTCGGTGATGGCGATCATGAAGTGTTTCCATGCACACTGGTGTAAGAAAAGCGTCGGTCTTTAAGTAGTTTATGCCTCTGGGTAATTTAATCCCTGTGACAGTACATATTTTATAAGCTCATTACATGGCTTTTAGGTAAAATATTATTCTACAAAGTAACTGTAGGAGCTGTCAGATATCTTATAAAAGGTGCAATATTCATTTTTGAACTGCAACAGAGTGAAGTAAGCAAAGAAGATCGAAATGCTGTTTAACTTGAGAGGACATCTGTGGTTCTTTTTAACCACAGGATGGAAGTAAAACCATAAGATAAGCAGCAAGACCAAAGCATTATTATGTGAAATGACTGTGCTCTTTAGCTGTTATTGTGCTCACCTAATTATGAACACCAAAGTTTGCTCTGTTCTGCTGAAAACCTGCGTTTACAGGGCAGTGTTTGCACCCTTTGTTTTCAGCTGAGAGGGCACAGATATTTCATCAATGACTTCCTATTGGCCATTACCATAGCTGATTATTGGCTCATTAACTCACCATATCAATTTATAGATTGATGGCTATGAAAAGCACTAAACCCAGGGGTGCTGAGGGATCCAGCTTAAGAATCACTGTTAAACATGAGCAATTTAGAGGATAGTGGAGCATTGCTTGTAAATGGAGGTTTAGGATGCCTCGTGGCTCGGCTGCAACTGTATAGCGAAACAGATGGTTATAATCACGGGGACATTTCCACCACAAAGACTGATGTTTAGTATGTGGCTTATGTGTAGAAAAGTCACTATGAGAACCTTTTGCATGTTTCAACCACTGAAAACGCATCAAACGCTCTAACAGTATCCCAGTAGTTATTCGTGGGTACCCAACAACAGCATTTAAGCCCCACCAATCTGATCATCACAATGACAAACAGTGTAATATATCTTTTGCTCCCATAGGGTTCGACTTTACTAGCAGAACGCAAAGCGCTACCTAGCTGACATCACTCTTGCCTCGAGTTCCCCTCAACACAGCGGGAGGGTTAGGGACGACTGATGAAAGGTGAAGTAGAAATGAACCAGCGTTCTCGGTGTACGCTTGTGTGTGGCGCGGCCATCTCCAGAAGGCAAGCCTGTGTTTTTCCCTCAGCTTTGGTTCTTTTTACAGTCTCAGTTTGAATTTAGGTGGAGTGAACGAGAGGTAGAGGGGGCTGGTGGGAGCAGACAGAGAGCACACGGGTTACTGTCAGACAGAGATCCTCTGCTTATCTCAGATTCTCTCTGTCTGATCACAAATCATAGCCCTGACTTAACTCAAGCAAAGAGGAGAAAAGCCAGAGCCCCTCAGCTATCTTCACTGCTTATACCCCTCTTCTCTATTTCTCATCTCTGTCTCTGTGTGTCTATCTCTCTCTCTCTCTCTCTCTCTTTTCCAGTCATGCAACTTGGGGCAGCGTCCTGGCCTTTAAAAAGGCAAACTTGTAATCTGATAATTAACAATCTGCTAAATTTCTCAAAAGGAAAACAGTCATGAGAAATGTCTGCCTCATGCCTGTGAGTAGGATGACCTTTTGCCGAGGCTGGAATGGCAGGCGAGGCGACTCACTTAGAAGCATTTAATTAGCTCTGCTCACGGCTGTGTGTGCTGCCAACGGACAGATGAGGGAGGAGGAAAGAGATAGTCAAGGCCAGATGCAGACATGAAAAATGAAAAATGTTTCTTATTTAATACTTTTCCCCCCAACTTAATGCCACAGCACACTACTTAGTGTGGAGTGAAGGTGGAGGAGGAATGGAAGCGACTCAGACAGGAGCTAGCTTCTCTGACTTTTGCGGTATTTCTCTCTTTCTTGTTGTTGTTGTTGTTGTTGACTCCAACAGTTCCCTTTTTGCAGCCTCAAGGTGAGACTATAAGGTCAGGAAGTGCATCTTTTAAAGTTTTATGACTCAAAAAATTAAATAAATAAAGTCAAATAAAAGTATCGGGCCTCTCACTACTGACTACTTTCATTCTGTCCTCTTCCTCTGTGTTTGTTCTTGCTCTTTGCCTTTCTACGCCCGGGCTGACTTGTCTGGGTGTAGGGTACACACTAACCTCAGCAGCAGTGTAGGAACATTGCAGCCCTTTGGCATATTTAGTGGCTTTCCCCAGAATGTCAGTGTTCATCTGCTGCAAAAAAAGAACAAAGCTTACAAAGCAGCAAGAAATGTTTTGCTCTCTTGTTTTATTTTAAGGAAACTCTTCTGCAGTTTTTTTCCAATTAGAATGCTACAATGACTTGATGAATTCATGTCTTTATTCTGTTCTTTATATATACTTTACATACTGTATCCTATTAGCATTGCTTTGTAATGACACAGCTCCCCCCAGCTGGGATCATTTAACTTTTGTGCTTCACTGCTTTCTTGCTTTATAGGACACAATAAGGAGATACATTCCCTAAATCAAACACAGCACACAGTAATAATGGCAGCTGCAAACTAAAGCTGTGATTTATCCACATGGAAAGGGAATAATGCATTTCAGAAATCCAGAAACAAAACACCCACAGGAATCCAATGGAAGTCAGTTCAACAAAGTCAATAAACGCTCATGATTCCACCTCATTTCAAGCACACATAGACAAATAGTGAGCGGGATATTACTACTGTGGCTCCAAGAAGCAGCCAGAGCTAATGCACTTAGAGGGTTAATCACTACATTTGTATGCAAATATGTATTTAAGAGTGTCTGCCCTTACGAAAGGGTTGAATGAAGGAATTGGGCCCAGGCAGTAGGTGACATTCAGCACCAGTGTAACCTCTGCAGATAGCTTCCCTAACGCTATTTGTGAATGTTAATTGCTTTTCCGCTGCCGTTGCCTCCCCAGCCTCCACCTGTCCCTCTGTACCCAGCAACTTGAGATTCTCGCTGTCCTTAAAACCAGAGCTTATTGTTTAAAAGAGAGAAAATCCTCCTAGGAATAGTGTTTGTTGTGTTTGTGCATCGCATCAAACCGATGCCTTTATGATAAAAGCGTCCCTTGCAGGAGAACAACAACATCAACCAAAAGAAGGCAGCAACTTCAATTTTCAAATGTGTATACATATATGAGCAGAACGGTAAAATCCAAAAAATCTATATATAATTTAGTATATAATTTAGTGTGAAAGTATTACATTACACAAAAATACCATCTTCTGTATATAAGGGGTTTTTTGGTTGTTTTTTTTCTCATCCACATGTACATACAAAAACATCTGGAGAAGAAGGGAGGGAGGCTGAAGAGTAAAGATAAAGATCTTTCCATTTCTGACAGGGTGCTTTGAATTGAGGTAATCCACAGAACTGTGGAAATTAAAACCTCATCTGTTAAAAAATGCAAATAGACCTTTTTGATTCAGCTGTAGAGGGAAAATTGCTCAAATCAAAAGATTACCCCCAATAGTTATAGATTCGGTTTCACTTTTATTCTCAGCCTCCTCTCTTCCCCTTGCCTTTTTTTTTGCACTGTTTCTCCTCCCTTATTCCCCCAGATTTCAGTCAGGGTGTCTTACTGTTCCATAGGCAGGTGGAGGAGAAAGGGAAATGGATACCTGGGATCTAAATTTGGCCTGTGATGGGGATATCAGGTGTAGTCCATTGGCAGTTTATCATGCAAGCAGTCTCTTTAAGCAGGGTTTACAGTGGAAAATGAAATATTAACCTAGTAAATCCAGATTCAATATCTTGCATTATTATTATTCCAATCAGTATCTTCAGTTGTGACAGAGAGGAATTGCCCGTACATAAACAGTGGATAAATCTTGAAATTACCCAGGTTAAAAGTGACACTAAACATTTATGAATGCCATGAATCTGTGTGTTAAAACACAAACCATTTAGTCTGGAGTGGTGTTTTATGGACTGCATTAAGTGGACAGCATTGCTAACAATCCTTTTTTTATTTTGTTTCTATCGCTTGCAGGCTCCCTCTTAGTGATATTCAAGCAAAAGCCATATAAATGCTAACAGCATTCCATTGATTTTCCTGGGTGTGCATGTGTGTTTATGTGTGTGGTCATGTCTAAGACATCAATCTTGTTTACATGGGCAACTTAGGGTGGAGGTCTCTGCTTGGGACAATATCAGATGTAAATTTAAACCCCTTTAAATTAAATTTGCCCCCTTTAAAATCAAATGTAATGCATTTACTGAGAACAGTCGGCAGTTATTTGACCCCGTCAAAGCATTAAACCTAAACAGCAGTAAACAGAGAAGAGAGGGAACACGAATTTTGACGACGGGAGTCGGTTTATCTCTGCAAACACTTCAAACTTAAAAACGTGGAAAGCAGAGAAGTGCGAAACAGAAAAAAAGAAGCACAGAAGGTTGCAACCATGGTACGCTGACATTAGAGAGAAAGGGCACGGGGATCACAGGGATCAGTGCATGTATTCATTTGTGTCTGTTGTGTAGGGTTATGTGAAAACAGTGTCCTGACAACAACCCTTTCGCACATTACTGCGCCTAGAGTATGCGACTCTGGTGGGTTGTCAGACGAGATACATATCACAACAACGGGAGGTTAGATAAGAGGTCATCATCATTTAGTTTGTGACAAAGATTGCCAACATTTTTTTTTCAAAACACAGTTAAAATAAAATTTGATCACAATATTGCATTTTCAATAGCAACTCAGCTTAGAGACATTGCTCAACCACCAAAAACCTGTTGTAAAGAAGTCAGACATGATTTTGGCAAATGTTTAAGCCCACAGTGGTCAGGTGTGGGTGAACTGTGGGACTATGTGGGTGGGACAAACCCACACATGGGCCCCAGTTAGATGTGCTCTTATAGGGCTGACAGCAGTTTTGTGCTTTGGATTTGTATGGGTAAATCCACTATGGAAATGAACACTGGAAAACACATGTGGGCCCCATGTAGGCTAGCCTTGTTTTTGTCTTTTTTGGGCCCTCCTCTTTCCCAAGAGGGAATTTTGTTGTGGGACCCCACAGTGGACTTGTCCGTAGAACACCCAGGTGGGGCCAAAGCAGGCTAGTCCACGTGGGGACAGCAGGCTAGTGCTGTGTAAGGGATGAGTGTGGGTTTGACCTACAGTTCGCCCACACCTAACCACTGGGGGCCCACAGTGGGTAGGTGGGGTTTGCTTGGATATTTTTCATAATAATAAAACACTACACAGAGAAATGTGACTACTGTGGCGTCTTGATTCAAAACTTCAGTAAAATGGAAGTCAAACTGAATATACTGATATACTTCATTTTCTCCAAATCCATGGACTAGCTTGTTTGATAGGATTTGCATACTGTGGGTATGTTTGATGGGGCAGTCTTCTTGTCATTGAAAAAGTCCAAAAAGAAAAATGAAAAGACTCAACCTGCAGATTCAAACCAAAACCTGTTGAGAGCTAAACACTGCATGAGATTTCTCATGAGATTCTGCGCAACAAATGAGAAATACATTTAGAGTTATTGAAATGACAAAAACACTTTTTAAAAATGGATTTTTCAAGGATTTTATATTGAATTTACTCAGCTGACAACTTTTCACCATTCACTTTTGAAGCCCAAAGACCGGTCAATCAGATTTAGCCCAGAAAGCAGTGCCCATGAACTTCTGGTGGTCTCTGGCACCAAGACACTAGCAGCAGGACTTTTGTGTCTCAAATAGCATGCAATGTGGGGCCTCTGAGTATCTGGCTTGTTCTAGCACTTTCCGTTTATACGGGCAGTTTGAAGGCTGCGTCAGTGCCCGGGGCTCTGATTTTGCAGAGTGGTGGGGCACATTGTCCTGCTGTTAGAGACAGCTGCCACTGGGGACTGTCATTGCCATGGGGGAGTGTACTTGATCTGCATCTGTTTAGGTGGGCAGTATCCACATGAACAGCGCAGTCCAAAGTTTCCAAGCAGAACAATGCATTCGAATGAGACAATCAATCTTATCCACTTCACCTGACAGTGGTTTCAGTGTTGTGGGCCCTCTGTGTATATACACCCAGAGTTTGCCTATGCTACATATCTAGCCAGTGAATCCTTGGGCTCCTTGCATTCATTACTAGCAAACCATTTCATCAGTATGCCTTTTTGTTACATAGGGATCACTAGCCATTGTTTTAAACCAGGGAGCTAATATGTAATATGTGCTTTTAAAATCCCATAGGTTAGAAAAGAATCTGAGGTTAACTGCTGACTTCATCAGTGACTCATCTTTTTCATGTCTTTCCCTTCCACCCTTGTTCCCACTGAATATGGAGGACAAACGCATCAAGGCGCTCATAAGCCTTTTTAATCAGCGTGAGAGATTGCCCACATATCTGTTAACTCTGTCACTAATGGCTATTCTTCCTCATTAGGGAATGTTATGCTCCCTCCACCACGTGCAGGCATGATCAATTCCTCTATCATTTAGGACCAGATCAATCTCACATCACCCCTCCCTTTTTAAACTCCAGTATCTCCCCCTTCCATCATGATGCATTAGCGCATCTAATTAGTCACATAGCCCAGGGAGCGAAACTGGAGCAGGGGAACAGGTCCGTACATTCAAGGTGGGCTCCAGTGGTATAGATAAGTCTTCATTAAACTAACTCCCATATATCCACATAGTAGTATAAAGGGAAGATAAGGAACATCTCTGAATGTGGATAGTTTGTGAGTCAGTGCATTACATTACAGTATTTGATCCTCCTTTCTCTTAGTGCGACAGATGAATGTTTCTATAAGACATTAAGACATATGCACTTAACATTTTTGGCCTGTTGTTAATGTGAGTTGCTTCTGTGTTGCAAAAAATAGTCAATCTTCAGTTTGAGTTGCCCTCTTAAGTGTAAAAGGCAGATAATTTTATCTGTTTCCAGTGCGAAAATTAACTTTCTTCTAAACGCAGATATACAGTATGTCTTGTTCGAGTATGCCAACTCCACTTTGTTCTGAAAATAAAGTCAGCCAGCTCATCCCACTGGTAGCAAATAAAGCCCAAAAAAACCCCACAAAAAAAGTGGGTCAAGATATGCAGGCTCATGAACAAAAAGCTGTTTCAATGACATTATCACAGTTCTTGATGTTTCCTTTAAGAGGAGGCTCAAGACGGACCCTTTGGGTGCAAGTGAATGAAAGCTTGGATGGGCAAGCTTTTAGTGAAGCCATCTGGGAATCATTGTTTCTTTGGCGTTTAGCTCAGTTATAAGGTCAATACAGCTATGAAAGCACACTATAAAGCCAAGGTGTGCATCTTGTCTTGCAGTGGAACAACAAAGCAAAACCCCAAAGCCCTTTGTAGCAAGAAAGCTAGTAAGACCTGAAGACACTGGAAGTACATGTGTGTGCTGTTTTTATGCCAAATGATAAAAATTTGTACTTTTTTCAACAAATATATTATTATTATGATTATTATTATTATTATTATTATTATTACGGTTCAATCAAGAAGGTGTGATTATACCACTCCCTTAGAGTGCTGAATATATTAACTGGCAACACAAGGTTAAAACACAATCCGCCACTTTAAGATATTCAATACACAGGGTACAGTAAGTTGAAATATGACACCTGATAAACGTGCATTTAATGAATCCACATATATTGTGAATTGAATACTGAGTTTGTAGCTAATAGCAAATGCAGAAAAGGGAATTATTTCATTTTTTTCCCTTTAACCTGTTTTGTTTAGCCTCCTAAACTTTAGCAAGAGAATACTGTCGGTTACCACAACCTGTTGTTACCCCTCTGCCATGCTCCTCTTCATCTCACTGCAGTGTGCAATGTGTAGTGTCGACTGCGAGGTGAAGAAAGAGGACAGAGGGGAGGTATTATTTATTAATAGTCAGTCTCCCCAAAGCTCTGTAAAACATCCTGTTGAGCTCCCTGAGGTGAGCACTCAGCTTCAAAGCAATTAAAACCAAAGCTATGAGAGTGGAATGAGAGCAAAGGAAAAATGAATAGAGCAGGAGAAAGGGAGTGAGATAGGCCTGGCTAGCCACAAGGCCAGTGGGCTTGGCTGACTGCACAGTCACATACTGTAGATTCAGCTTTCATGCCTGGGAGAGCAGGGGCCCTGAGCAGAATCAACTCCCCAGGTCAGGGATCCCTTGTCAGGGTTTAAAACCCCAACAAGCCTGGAGACTGACAAAATCCTCTGTGGGGAATTACGCAACCATAATGTAGTGATTGTCTCTTATTCTATCCTTCTGAGTCATGTTAAGAAGTTTTAGAAATAAAGACCCAAGAAAGAAAGAAAGAAAGAAAGAAAGTGTTCTTAATGCTCGATCTGCCAAAAAGCCTTCAGACTTTGGAAAGATTTTTATATTGTGTGGTTGGAAATGCTAAATTGCCATGTCTAAATGTGAGGTTTAAGGATTAGCTCTGTTTTCTACTGTATATTGGTGTTAAACTATATTGGCAACCCCTGCAGGGTGTTTACCTGCTTGCAGCCACATGCTGGGATATGCTCCAGCTGCCAACAGAAATGACTGGTCTCATAAAAACAAATGAAAATCTACCAACATGTTGGCCAAATTAGCTCAAAGGCGGCCAATAGCTAGGAACTACTCAACGTGTTTGAAAGCATCACTCTTAAACACAAGAATGCTATGTTTCCTCACAGCATCCAAAGGATTTCTACTCATGAACCTTAAACCTCATAAACCCCCATGAAGCAAGGTTAATCCTATACCCATCTGCAAATGCTGTTAGGCGTCATAAATGCAGCTTAAGTGGCCTTTAATAATGGTGGGCTTTACATGCCTCTTGGGCATTTTCTCATTAAAAAAAAAACCTGGAAGGTTTTTGGCAAATCGATGTCTCTTATGGGCTTGTAAATCCTTTGCATGCTCCTCTGACCACAATGACAATAATGTCTTTAGAAGACTTTCTAGGCCTTCAACAGCCTCATAACCCTTAGATAATTGTCCTAGGATGATGCTCTGTCCCAAAATGCCCTGTTGCCCCTCCACGTTTTTCCTAGAGACCCTTGTGTTCCTCTTTGTTACTGCACATCAAGGATTATTTTGTCATCAGCTTGATTTGATGAGAGAAGAAAAAAAAGGAGAAGGAAAGGTTCTGTGAATAACTTATGAGTGCTCCCAGCTCAAAACTGAGGCATTATGATACGTATATTAGTTCCACTGTTTTCCCATTCTGTGCCCGCTGTCAAGGTGGGTTATGCAACTGAAAAGACTGAGACAAAGCAACTATTTTGGGCAGAACACATGTGTTTGCCTCACAGCCACGAAGGACACGATGCCTTGCTTCCGCAAAAGTGAATAAAAGTGACGTAGGAGAGGAATAGGGTGCCACGTAATGGTGATGACAATTACAGTTATTGGAAGTAAAAGTACTAAATGGAGGGGAGACTAAGCGTTCATCCTTTTATCCCTTTCCTCTCTATTCATATTCTAGGTCTCAGTGGCGGAAGGCTGAGAAAGGGAGCTAAGAAATCCTTCTTCACATCCTCTAGCTCTTCCTGGGGCATCGCAAGGGGTTTCCAAGCCAACCCAGATATGTAATCCCTCTAGAGTGCTCCCGGTCTGCTCAAGGCTCTGACCACACTTCAGCAGGGAAGCAGGAGAAAGTCAATCATTTTCCCAAATCACCTCAACTGCTGACTGTTCTATTCTGAGATATCCCTCAGGGTCAGTCCCGATATCCTGCTAGGAAAGATCATTTTGTTCTTTTTATTAAACAGTCTTGTTGTCAGATACTATCCATTTGCCATTACCTACTGCCACTGCCTCAGTGGTCTCTGAAAAAAAGATGGAGAGTGTATCCAACAAGATCTCTAATGATGCCTCTTTTGCGGTGTGTGGGAGTTGTGTCAGGAAGTCTACAGAATTTTTTCTTTCCTCTACCTGACTATATCCTCAGCTGGGTTCAGTAGTTCTTGTCTCCTGCTGAGAACAGCCTTGGCAAGGCTCTACATCCTTTTCCTGAGTCATCTGGTGGTTTGCCAAAAAGCAGTCTGTCTCCATAGCACCCAGAAACTTTAGCAAGGCTCAAGTTTTTCCTTTCAGGACCGCATATGCTGCAAGCTACCAATCCTCAGATTATCTGGGAATCTCCCTAGAATAGCCAAGTCCAAAATGACAACTCTTTTTCAGATTGATGGTTTTGTACATACACCGGTTTTTGGAGGCTATTCCTCCTGATAGAAAGATGACCTTCTGGTTATAGTTGTGAGCGGCTGCAACCAGGCAGCATCACAATAAGAGCTATGTTTAAAGTGGGCATTTTCCTGGACGTATTAAATGTAAAAGGAGACTGAAATTAAACAGTGTACATCATTGAGCAACTAATTCTCCTACTAAATAATCCAGGATTCATTTTCCAAATTTATTCCTAATGAGAAGAAATGTTGTGGTCAGAAATGTCCAAGAATGACGCCGTTTTAGCAGTCTTACCCACAACTGATATCTACTCAGACAGCAAAGCTCTGCAGCGTGTCGTTTGGTTATAATGTATGAATAAATATTTAATTGAAGTATTGAAAGCACTCTGAGATCTCCATGTCATTATTCTTGGTGTTTTGTTAAATTTAAAAAAAATGAAAGAAAGAAAGCAAACATTTTTATTCAAAGGATAACCCAGGATAATAAATACTAAATTCATGTCCTCCAGGTATAAATCAACTGAGTAACCTCCACCACACAGATAAGCAACAGCACAC
>VOQK01030621.1:21019-34010 GCA_015052645.1 Benitochromis conjunctus
AAAAGAGGGTTTTTTTCCTTTTTTTGGGGGGGGGGGGGGGGACTGCTACTGGAGTTAACGGTGAATCTTTGGTTTGTTAGCTGATGAGGTTTCTGTTGTTCTTTTAACCTTTTTTTTACTTTGAAAAACTGCATAGGCACACGTTAAAGACACTCTTCAACCGTGAGAGACACATTAATGTTCTGCCTTTTTTGGGGGGGATCGAAGGGAAGAAAATGGTCAACGGTGTCCTCCGTTCGTTCCTTCCCTCCTTCCCATGTGGTTTTACCCTTTTTCAGTCCTCAACTTGCTTCCCCTTAAAGATTGCCTGACTTAATATCAGGCAGAACAAAGCTACTTCTCCATTCTCGTGGTGTCATCCTTCCTCAGATCCTCCCTTGTCATCGTTGTCCTCCATCCTCGACGTTGTCGGCGCCACTCTTTTTTTGTTTTTGTTTTTGTTTTTTTCTTTTTTTGGTAATAATTCTCTTCCATCATCAGTTTTTTCCCATTTTTTGGAACAGTTAGGTGCAGAAAAAAAGTTTTCTTTGGTTTCGATTTGTCAATAAATAGAAAAAGTCTTAAGTGTCCTTTTTTTTAAATGTTAAATCGTTCTTAAAGCCTTTGGCTTGCCTCTAACCAGGCCAAGACTCAGCCTGGGGTTTCTAAGGAGCAGGGGCTGCTGACTGGCGCATTTCCTTTGGTTTGGTTTCCTTATTTTTTGGTTTGATAGCTTGAGTGAAAGATGATTGATGAAGTGACTGCAAATGGTAAAGGCTGCCAAAACTGAGCTGGAGGTGACGGTGCTTGAGGTTTTGTGGGTTTGTTAGTATTTACATCATGTATAAAGGCTGTACAGTGTGACAGTAAAACCTTCAAATCAATGGGTATTGGAGGATTTGGTAGCTATGTATGCTTGGACACAAAGACGGTCACAAAGACGGGCAGAAAAGTCTAGTTTTTGTGTCACAGCCCATCTGTTTGTTGACTGTCCATCCCTTTTACCAAGCACCCAACTTTTCTACACTGCAAACAAACTACATTTTTGAGTGTTATCCTCAAACTTGCATTGCATTACAGCTGATCTTTCCAAGTGGACAATTTTACAAGTGGCTTTTGCTTATCTTAATAAATCAGCACAATTTGATGTACACATTCATCAGAGATTTGTTTGCAGCAAACACTGTTTTCCAACCTGCTGACCCTCTGGAAGAGACAGACTAGCCAGGCATCGTCTTTAGATTGTCCTCTTTAACTATTACAAAGGCCCTGATCCGCCTGGATAGTTTGTCCTTCTTGGGCTCAGATAGTTAACTGGTTCTGCGGATGCGTTGATGCAGTGGGGGGTTTTGGTTTGTTTACCTGTGGTATCAGTGAGGGCAGATCAAAGCTTTCCAAAAAGCATCTTTGGTTTAAAACTGGATTTATACCAAAAGCTTTTCAATCCAGAACCTTCTCTAAACTTAAAAAAGTTAAAGGTTTGGTTTAAATATTTATTGTGGTTGACTAAAAAAGACCCAGAGGAATCATTTTCGACATTTCGTAGCCTTGTTTTCCCAATAATTGTGCTTGTTTCACAAATTTTGACTTAAGGGTCTAAAGAAAACAATGTAGAAGCATTTTTGTGGCATCTTTCCAGTCTAAATTGGGGATAATGTCAAGATTATAAACCTAAATGTCATCTGCTTAGTGTTTGTTCAATAAGAAATTCACTCTTGTGCAACAGAATAGATGCAACTAGATGGTGAGAAAAGGCGGTTAGCCGATAGTTAGTTAATGCCAAGATGTTTGCAGGGTTCTTGTGTCTGACTAATTTCATGCCCAGAACTTCTTGAAATTTTGTATTGTCTTGAATTTAACCTCCTAGGACCCGAACCCGTTCATGGCATGCATTCATAATTTCTCTTTGCTATTTGGGCTGATTGGGACCTGATGAATGTAAAAACAAAGAATGGCCTGATTTTGTTTTTTACCGAATTTCTGTTTCTGAGGAAACTGAGATCCACATATGAGGACATTCTTTTTACATTTGATAGAACAGTGGCAGTACAATGTCCTCGTAAGAGGATATCAGGCCCATGTAGAGCAGGATTTAGTATTTTGGTTTAGACAACCAAAAATGTGATGTCCACATATGTGGACGCCAGGTCCTAGGAGGTTAATGTGAATAATATTAAACTATGTGAAACAAAACCATTTTGGAAAAACAAGAGCTGCTTCCAGTGCCTAGTAAGAAGACTTGCCATATCGCTTGATAAGTCTGAACAGATTTTAGATCCATCTAAATAATGATCAGCCAAAGATATTATCTTTTGTCTTTGTAAATCCAGTCTAATATTATCATTTGACCTTCAAATCTCCATTCTACTTTTAGCTCACCATGTTGAGGATCACAGATTTTGGTCAGATGGTTATAAATTTCTAACTTGCAATGGTTTGAAAACCTCCTTTTTTTGCAAACAAAGGCGGTATTAATGCTAAAATGCTTTGTGGAGCGCGCTGCCCTCATGGATGATTTTATGGTAACAGAAGTGATGGGTGGGTGAAGCCAGGGTAAACTGGAGCTTAGCTTTGGTTTGGCTGTGAATTCAGGGAAGCGACTGGGAAATGACTCTTTAAAGTTGTGTGTGTATCTCTGCAAAGTGAGTGTCTGAAGTTTTGTTTGTGTGTCTGCATGTGTGTTTGTACATTCATATAGTACATTATGTAACAAGAGATGCTGAATGGATTTCAGCCACTGTTTAAAAAGAATGGCATCCTGAGTTTTCTAAGATGTGACAACCACTCGGCTTGGCAGAGAGCCCCGGTTCTATTGCAAAGAAAATGTGCTTCAAGATTGTGCTCACGTACATCATATATATTCATATATTATACACTAATACTCCATCAAACGCTAAATATACTGAGAAAGCTTGTAGTTCTACATGTTGGCTCGAATTATGAGGAAGTTGCATGTTCCTTAGTGAGTGTTTGTGTAGGTGTGTGTGTGTGTGTGTTTGTGCTTGCATATTTTGCCATTTCCTAACTTAAAAAGAAAAAAAACCCCTCACTTCCCCATTTAAAGAGCCAAATCTTTACATGTTGAGTTTTATCCAAAAAGCGATGGAAATTTTGTCATTTTATAAACGAGTTGATTATTTTCAGTCAAAATAGAAGTCTACCTTGATCGCATGTATTTAAGGGATCAGCTTTCTATTTTCACATTAAAATTGGTATAGAACATTTTAGAAATCATCTCTTCACTTATGATAAAAACAGAGACTGCACAGCCAAAAAAATCTGCCCGAATATATCATTAAAGCCACTTTGAGCTATTAAAGGCTGAAGCTGAATTTTGAGGGATACAAGTTGCAAATTTACAAGAAAAAGGGCTAAATAACTAGATTTTTGTGAGAAATTTACAAATTTAGAAAGAAACTTATATAGAAAATGTATGAAAAAATTGCAATGAATGAATCAATTTTACATTTATAACAAAGAAGAAATCCTGAAATTAATGAGGAAAAAAATTAAATATTTTTTAAAGACTGAATTCAAAACCTACAGGTGAAATTGTGAGGTTTTTATTGTAAATTTGTTAGACCTTTTTTCCTCCTGAAAATGCTGTTGTATATCAGATAAAGTGATTTTTTTTTTAATCAGCAAAACACTGAACTCAAGTAACTATAAATGTTATTTTGGATAAAACTGTGTAGATATCCTGTGATCACAAAGAAAAATGACCTTCTGTTTTCAAGATGAATAGTAAACTTTGATTGTGCAGTTTCTGAAACCCAGCTTCTAAATTAGGACTCTTTTGTGAACTGATGTGTCAGCTTTGGACATTTGAGATTAGAAATACCACAAAATTTCCACACAGCTCTTGCTTATCCCCGAGCTTGTATCACATTCTGCGGTCTTAAAGCTTTCCTTGCATTCCTGTTTGGTTGGTTCCTAGCTTATATTGCATAATAGAAAACACGCGTCATCTTCTCGTCTTTGGTATTTGGGCTAGCGTGTCAGCTTATTGTCCTAAATGAGACATCAGCAGTGAACGTCAGTGAGGTTTGAGTGTTTTAAAGATTAATTTACCCTTCAGCTTCTTAATGGATGTATGATGAATTTGCAAAAGGCGGTTTGGCTAAAACAAGTCGTGGCAGTGAGCAGCCCCTCTCTCAGTTTGTCACTCTCGACAAAAGCAACAGAAAAAAACAAAACAACAAAAATCAGACAAACAAAAAAATAATGTAAAAAGTTTGGTTTTCCTCCACGCTTCAACCGGACGAAACCTCAACCCGCACCCTCCATCCCTCCCCAAAACTCCCACCCCCTCCCCAACTCCCCATTCCCCTCCTCGCTCTCTATTATCACGCTTTGGTACAAGTGCTGGACGCTGAAGATTGGGCGCCAGGGCTGGCTCCGTCGTCTGTCCATTTGTCCAGGCTCCGGCGGCGGGCGTTCATGAAGAAGTTGCTGACGGTGGTGAGTTCGAGGCCCAGCTGCTGCGAGATAGTGAGCTGCATCTCCTTGGACGGCCGCTTGTTTTCCTTGAAGATGGCCAGCAGGGTGCGCCGCTGCAGGTCGGTAAAGACAAGCCGCGACTTCTTTGGCGTATTGTTGCGGTCCTTCGATGTGTCCTGCTCCTTCCTCTTGCACGCTGCAAAGCAAGCGTGAGAGGGTGGGAGAAAGAAAAAATAAGAGGGGGAAAAATACAAAAGTGTTAGTGTTTGTATTTGAACAACAGTTAAACATTGGAGGGGGATCTTGCAGTGTCCCTCACATGAAACACAAACAGAAGGTCTTGTTTACAAGCGCTCATGTGCCCGTGTTGATCTGATCTGTGTACCTTCTGTCTCGCCATGTTTTCCACTGTGCCACCAGGCTGAACTTTACCTACATGGCTCATGCTGTGATTTTTTACTGAGTAGAAAACAGAGGAGTTGCATGGTCGTTTGGTATCTAAGTGTGCTTTGACCTCTAGCCTACTTGTTTATTTCGTAATGCATTTGGTTGTATATACTGCGGTAAAATCTGGCAATCAAGCTTTATTTGTGTAAAGTGAAAACCGGAGTAAGACTGCACTGAAAGCCAGATCCAGTAAATCCTAAAGATAGACTAAATGTAAATCCATGTCAGAAGGTTTGTGTGGACAGACTCATAAAGGCACTGCAGCGCAGGGCTGGGTGTAGCCTCCTATACTATTGAGAGCAAGAGAAGGATGTTGGTCATTCACACATCCTGACTAAACTCACAACACTAATATGTTCCAGTCCTTATGTAGCCAGTGTATGATGGTTTCTACTGGCTGAAGGAGAGCAGAGATCAACATCTGCACATCAGAAAGCATCAGGAAAACACTTATTACAAATACTTATATAATATATATTAGTTGCAGTAAAAACCAGATGAAACTACATCTTCATTTGATGTCTCTTCCTCTCTTTTCACATTGATACAGTGCTCATTTAATGTAGTTTCATAGCATAAAATACACAAGAGTATTCTAGGTAACAATAAAACGCCGTAACACACCTATTTGAAAGGTTAATATGTGCACACAGCAGCAGGTTTCCTCTCAGTACTGTGCAGCCAGTCAGACAAGACGCAAACGGTGAATTTAATCACGTTACCTTAAGGTGAAAGCCAGAACTTTGAATTCTCATCTGTTGAATTATGACAGATATATTCTTATGTATGATTTTGTTAAGATGGTGTACTTGTTTCTTCTATCCACCTTTTTCCAAAAAGAAAAAAAGTAGTCAACTATTCAAACTATTCACCCAACTATTCAAAACTTTAGTTTTGAATAGTTGGGTAAGCCGCCCTGGTTTGCATCGGCCTGTCTAAAGCACATCATGTAACACGCAAAAAGTGACCTTTGAATATTTGAAGTCAGGCTTCTCATTCTTATTGTTTTGGCTGCTTTAAACTTTAAGGATCCTAACTTAGTGAAGTGGCCTGGCAATGTCTTCTTGCAGCCACAGTAACAGCTAGTAGGATTCTCTAAATACTAAGGAAAGTTTCTCCAATGCTTCCTTTTTTACTTCCTTTAGCAGAGGATACACTGGAGCATCCTAATGAGAGGAAAGCAGACATTTATTTCCCATAAGTCAAAAGGACGCACTGATTGTCATTGCATAAACTTGTTTCTGCCACTGGAAAAAAAACGACCCTCTCTGAATATATCAGAGTGCCGAGGGACCACCATTTTCCAGCGTGAAGTAACTCTAGTTTTCCTGTCACCGATTAACACCTGAAATGTGTCTGCTGCTGTATCACAGCCAGAGAGGGCAGAGGAGGAGAAGGAGGATGAGGAGGTCTATGTGTGTTTGATTTGATTACCTCCCTGAATTAAGTATGCACGAGTCAGAGCTGATCAATACGAATCAGGTTAAGGACTCAATTCAGTAACAAAACTATTATGTAAGGGGAAACTATCCTCTCTGTAAACACACACACAGAGCGACATCCCTCCTCCTGTGTCAGCTTTGTATCCCAGCGTTTAGCGACCTGACGACAGATTAAATTAATTAAGGACGGCACCTTTATTTGTTTCCCTGTCTCATTACAGGAACAGATGGATTTACAAATGCACCGTTCCCCCAAATATTGCCTTTAAAGCTCAGAACCGGCTTTTAAGGAGTGACTACTCCCGTAAGCACGATCAGTCCTTGTACCATAAAGACAACTTGGTCTTTTTTACCTGATCTGAGAGACATTTTTCTGTTAGTTCTGATCATTCATCACCCTGAAATATCCATTTGCACACGAGTAATAGAAACGCAGATTAGAGAATCTGGTTAAGAAAGGAACCTGTGATTTTTGCTGGCTAAAACCACTTTGGAGGTCATTTATACGGTTTCTTGTATTTTTGGAAATACTTTTTGGACTTTTCTGGGAAAAACTGCCTTAACTCTGAAATATGTTTCCCTTTTTGAGCTGAATTTCTGGACATGCCTTTCAAAAAGACGTCTGAGATAAATAAGCTGAGTGTGAATGTCTTTGTCTCTGCGCTGTTTATCATGCAGGGAGAAATTCCTCTTCCTTTGTTCTCGCTGTCAGGAGTCTTGTGGTTGTAGTTACAGTTTATCACTGACAGGTGGCACTGTTGATCTCTGAAAATGAAGGCAGCTGTTACCAAAAAAACAAGAAACCCACATTGACAAAATATATTCGTCCTCAGAGATAGAAAGGGGAGAGCCGGAGACATCTCAGCGTTGAATCATCATGACTGTAGAGAAGAGAGATGCACAACAATAATTATATCTTTTAAGTCACAACTAATGACTTTGTTCTGTATCCGCTCTGCATGTTGAGCCTTTTAACCTGATTCATATATATTCCTAATTATTTAACTATTTTTTTTAGCAGTGCATTTATGTCCTATATTTTCTTAGGACACCTTTTACATTTTCAATTTTGATTTTAAAGACCCTTATTTATTAATATGAAGGTAATTAAAGGCCTTAAAATGTGCCACAGCTTTGTTAATTCAAAGTTTAAACTAGAGGAAAATGTTGGACTTTGGACGTGACTATTTACCAGATGATCTTTGTGATAAAATATTTAACTGTGAGCTAACAGACTGAGGGAGGTACACCACTCTTCATACTTCTGACTATTAACAGCTTTCATTGCTACCTGTTTCTAATACTGCTGCTGTTTTCTGATGCTTTGCTGGTGTAGTCTATCAGCTGTTTTAAATATATATTTTTATGCTACACCTATTTGTTTGTTTGTTTTTTACCACTGGCTTTAATTGGAGTGAAACAATGTTCTGAAAATAATATTTCATATGTTATTTTGTGTGTGAATTTGAATGCATGCACAGCTTCAGTACTGAAAGGCTGAAAAGACACAAACAATGAAATCTTAAGCGATATAAAATAGCTAGAGTCTGCTTTTTATCAGAAATATGTGACCCCTGCTCAGTGCATAATCCCTGTAACTGTTATTTTTATGTATTTCTAAAGTTGATTTCAGAATAAAATAAATATATACTAAAACATTTAAATCACAGTCAGAAGCAGTCAGAGTCCTGCAGCAGTCACAGCCACCACAGACTAAAGTTACAGCATCAGTAGGCTGTACACATACTCTTGGAAAAAATTTAGATGATCCATGTGAAATTTTCAGAGCTGCAACCAAATCAATTTTATACCACTTCAAGTGTCACAGCCTAAAGACATCATAGCATCATCATTAGGAAAGCTGCACCAGTTTAGCCCAGTGAAGCAAAGTGTGGCATATTTGATACAAGTGTTTTTGTGAGCTTTGACCCCTCTACATCATCAGTGTTTAACCCCCCCCCCCCACACACACACACACACACACAAATAAATAAATAGCACAGAAATATAGATGTAGCAAAAATTCATCCAAATTTAAATATATTTGTGCAGTTTTATAATTTAATTTCTTTTTTTTTTTCTTTGTAAAATCTCCAGTTTCAAAAAGGAGTTTTAACGCATTTCAGTGTTAACATCTATGACACAGAGGACTCATTTTCTATTATGAGCCACGTTCACCCCACAGTGAAACTCCCTTTTCTGTCAGTGTTTATCTATAATTTAAATCTTGATATATCTTAATGTAAGCAAAAGAAGCACAAATTCAAACAGTAAGTCTGAGTTTTTCCTTCGTGATAAATAAATGCTGCTGTAGTAAATGAAACAAATCTGTCAGTATGACTCTTTAGGCTTAAATTGTAAGAAATAAATGTATAAAATTACAGAAAGGATCTATTGTGTCATTGCCCAGACTCCTGGAATTATAAAACTAAGTTTTGTTAATTCACAGAACTCAATGTAAAATTGATGAATTTCTGTTGTAGGCATTGAAAAAAATAGGAACTTGTCATTTAATTGTTTATTTATTGCTTAATTACTTTTTCGGCCACAGGGGAGGTTTTTATTAATAGGAAAACCTACAAAATCTTGTAAAAATCCACTTAAAAGTTCCCTCCACATTTTCCAAACCTGCCCATTGGGCCAGGTCGAAGTCTTTGCTGGGTCGATTTTGTCCCCCAAGCCTTATGTTTCACATCTCTGATGTAGAGGAACAGAAACATCCATTGGTGTCTGGATGGTTAGATCTGTGTTCTGATAATTCACTGAGCTGCTTGTGCCATGGAAAATCCCCAACCTGGTGCACGTTTTTTACGCAGATGTTAATCCCAGAGCGTTTCTCATCTACGTGCTTCAGCATTCGGTGATCCTGCTCCGTAACTTTCTGTGGTCTGCCACTTCTTGAACGTTCCTGTGGTTCCTAAACACTTTCCAATAACACCGCTTACAGCTGATTGTGGACTATCTAGGCTGGAATGACTTGTTGCAACTGTGGCATCCACTTGAACTCAATGAACTGCATGTTTGTAAAGGCAGTCTGCATGGCTAGATACCCGTTTTTATACACCTATAGAGGTGTGGTCTAATATTTTTTATCTGCCAGGCTTTGTGTTACACATTTAAAGTAGTTTGCCATGCTGTAAATACATTTTAAATGTGCTCTCTCTGACTTTCTTGCTTCCCGCTTACTGTAGCTCAATTAAAAGCAGATCAGCAGCAGTTCACCCCACACAAGTTTTTTTTTAACGTAAAAAAGTGCAGACACATCTACGTGTGAAAAAAGGCAGCAATCAAACACAACCACCCCCCTCCCCTCCCACACACACGCTGACACTCAATGGAAGCGCGCTTGAGTGGTTCATTCAGCCTTTTTTTTTCTAGCCCCTCCCTCCTCTGTTCGAGGTTACAGTAAGGATCAAACACACAATTATATTATTCAAAAGGGGTTTACCGGTTTGAGGAGGGGTGAGAGTAAAGCTGGGGTGAGGGGGTGGGTGTTCTTTAAAGGTAAGGGCTGAATCAATGGGATCAATAAGGTAGGGTCCCTCTGCCTTTCATTAGCTTTCTCAGCCACTCCAGACAGAGTGTTGCTAAATGCGTCTCTAACTGCACACAAGATCAGCAGAAAGTACCGAGAATCACTCCCGTTTTTTTTTCTGAATCAGCTGTCATGTCATCTTTACATCATCTGAATAATCATCACTGAAATCTCAATTAAAGCATTCCCAGCACAGTATTTACTCTCACCATAGTCATCTATGTAGTCACAAGTTAGTCTTAAATAGAGCTAAGGCATTGAACCATGATGCTTTTATGATCAAACCACTATCTTAAATCTGTGATCTGCATTGCAACCTTTCCACTTTCATACTAAATTGCAAAATTTATTTTAAAAAAATGACTAAGTCATCCAATAACAGTTTACTTCTGTTGTTGAACTGTTGCTAGACAGCACATCAGAAATATTATAATCTTGATTCTAATGGTAAACTCCAGTCCAGCTGGGAATTAACCTTTTGTAGTTTCTGAGATGGCTTCAGTACGGTAACTAAAAGTAATTTGATGAAGTGAACAAGACTGTGTTTCACAGCTAACTCAGTTCTGTTAAAACAAACAGAGGTCATTAAGGGTTGGCCAGTTACTATGATCCATTTGATGTGAAACCACAAAATGTTTCAGAGTTAAAGAACAGAGAATACCGTATATCTTCCAATAGTAGCCCCGGTGTTTATTCAAAAAATTATTCGGCCGGCCCGGCGTTTAAAAGAGACCGGCGGTTGTTGGAGACCGGCTCTTATTCCCTTCTCTGACGAAATTGTCACAGAAGTGAGAGGGAAAGAGGACCCAGGCGCGGTTTTTAGACTGAGGTGAAAAGACGGTGCGTTTACCGTATTTACAGTGCTCCAAAACGTATTCCAACAGTTCACAAATAATGCAGTTCCCAACTGTGCTCCTCCTTTGCTCCCGAGTGTCTCCTTGTCTGTGGTAGCCCAGTGCACGAGTGGTGCTCCCCGAAACTTCTCTCCCCCGACTCTCCTCGAGAGGAAGTAAAAGACCAGAAAATCAGGTTCGCTAGCCGACAGTTCCAGTTCAGTGTAATAATCCCACTTCGACAGTCGCCGCGTCCAGCTTAAATGCCGCTGGTCATAGATGACGGCTGATTGGAAACAGCTGGCTGAGTGATGAGATGCGGGAGGACCAACAACAGCGCGGAGGGGATTTGAGGTTTTCTTTTTGGTTTTTTGAGCGAAGTTCCAGTCACACTCCATACCAGTTGGTGGCGGTAATGCACCATTCAGTTGTTTGCCAACCGCCAATAAAATTTAAAAAGAAGAAGAAGCAGCCAGCGCGGAGGGAATTCCGGGTCGAAGGTCACCCGGGTACTATTGGAGACCGGCGTCTATTTGTCATGACATGTTTTCAAACCGGCGTTTATTAGAGACGGGCGTCAATAAGAGACAGACCACTATTAGGAGATATACAGTATTTTTTTGCTAAGCTACAAACTCAAGGTGCAGTTTCTCTAGTGACCAGTTGAGGCTCACTCCAAAAGGGTGTCAGTCTCCACAAACTATTTACAGCAGCGATAAACATGTTTACAGACTGTTACAGAAATGGCTTTTGTTTTGATAAGAAGACTTTATTGCTATTTGGAGTTTGCACAGGTACTTTATGTTGGAAAGCAGTCAATGGCTCAGTCACACTAAAATAAAAACAGGAGGGCAACCTTGTGACTAGGATGAATTGGTGATTGCCCAGTGATTGGTCTAAATCTTTAGACCAAGTAGGTAAAGCGACCAACTAGTTGCCCAGAGGTTGAGTGTGCCACCCCCTCAACCACACCTTCAACCTCTGGAAGGCAATCCGTTTCCAACAATTGTGGAGATTAGTAATATGAAACACACAATATAATAATAGACTATCACAAATTAGCAGAATTATTGTACATATACATTAAAATGCATATGTTACCATCTTTCTAGAGGGCATTACAAAGAGCTCTTTGTATGAAGAGACATGGAGGGTCAGGGAGGAGATATCATGGCTACAGCTACTTTCCTTCTTTGAATCAACTAAAATATGAGTAACAAAAGCAAACAGAACCAGCGAGCTGGTGGGAATAACATATCAAGGTGCACAACCTAAGTCAGTGAAGAGCTCAAAACCACCAGCTTTACCTAGCATGGGCGCTGAGATCCTCATTAATTGCTCGGATAAGTGAAGACTTTGACCGTGCAATGACAGATTGAAACCGCACTACATTCACTAATAATACATGATGAGAATCTGCACAAAACAAAGGACTGAGCACCACTGTTGCAGAAGAAAGGGCCAAACTCCAGCTGACAGTCCCTCACTTTAACACACTTCACTGAAGTTAATTATTAACCAATTCTGAAGAAGGCTGATATAAAAACGGATTGTGTATCTGAATCTCAGGTCAAACACAGATGTTGGGCACATCTGTGCTGAACTGTTTAAAAACACAATCAGATTTTCTCTCCCACCTCAGCTCATGAGGTCAAGTCTTCCAATATGGCAGCTGAGAGGCACTACTCCACCTTAAAGCCCTTTCTCTTTTCATTTTTGAATGGAGGGTTGAGTCAAGTGCAGAGCCTGAAGAGCTGGTAACACTCACAGCAAACTCATCAGTGTATTATACAGAGGCTTTAAGAGTCAAGGGCCGCTAAACATCAATAGAAACATCAAGGTGATGTTTTATTGAAGCAGCCACTTAAAGTGAAAACACAGAAATGGAGCGCAGATAGACCCGTGAGGATAAATGGAAACTGAGTGGAAAAAGAGGAGTGGAAGAAAAAGACAGGAAACACAGAAAAGGAGGAATGGGTTACCAAAGATAAGGAGAATCTGTCATAATGACCAAAAAAAGAGGAGGGCTTCATTTTCAATCAACTTCTGTTAGTCTAGTTTAGTCTGTGTACTGGGTCACTACTTACCATTTCATTCTGTCTCCTGTGACTTTACCTTCCCTCTCTAGATTCTGTTCACCTGTGGCTCAGTTTTCCCCAGCTGTGTTCACTTTCCCTGATTACCCATGTGTGTGTGTGTGTGTGTGTGTGTGTTTATACTTTGTTCATTGTGAGATTGTGTGTCATTTGAACTTTGTGTTTCAGATTTACCTCATCTTCAGTAGAGGTGGCTTTCTGTCCTAAACCTGCACTTCA
>VOQK01030621.1:34030-54344 GCA_015052645.1 Benitochromis conjunctus
TGACAATATGGTGTTCTATGTATTGCTCTTGGTGGCATGCAATTTTTAAAAAAGGTTTTTTAATTGTAATTTTAAGGACTTTAGTTTTCTGAAGATTTGCTTTTTTTTATAGATGCATATTGTTTAGTTTTTGTAACCTTTTATTCATGATCATCATTATTAGTAGTAGTAGTATTATTACTTCTACTTACTACTACTGCTACTATTAATAATAATAATATTAATAATAAAAATGATAATAATAATATTTCAAAGGTAACATAAACTCAAAAGTAAATGAACTAAGGGGAAAAGAATCGTTCCCAACACGTGAGCATCCACAAACCAGGAACCGAATCAGAATTGTTAGTGTGAATATATTATTACTATGTTGTGCAGGAAATGTTAAATCATGCATGCAAATTCACCCTTTTTCTGAGTTCAAATACGTCATGGAAATGTTTTTTTTTTTTAAATGAACATCTGAAAATTTGTGCAGTTTCAAGACAGTTGTTTCACATTTGGTGAGAACTTACAGGCTGAAGTGGAAATGCATTAAACTTTCTAAAGCCCAGATTTTTCTTTCACGTCTTTAAGAATAAAAGAATGGTCTAGATCTAAAACCAATTTTAACTTTCCCTACATTTTCTCTCCTGCATTGTATGAAGCTATAGGAATGAAGCTTATTATTAAGAGTAAAAGTTTGAAGGGAGGAAGTGAGCGAGCCAGCGAGCTTTGGTTTCATCTTACAGACGGGGAGAGGAGAGCTCAGCAGAGTCATTACAGACTGTTTTCATCTCCACCACAGAGATAGATCACAGCCTGGCAGCTCCTCCGTGACAGCCTCAGTCTCCACAGTGCCATGCAGGAGTCCTGCTGCTGATGGACGCCAATTCCCACATTGCAATACATAAAGGGAATGGACGAGTCACTCACAAAATAGTGACAAATTCCTGTCAGGCGGTGTGACAGCTCAGAAATATAGTGGTCTGAATGAGAGTGGATAAAACGGGGCACAGTTCAGGGACAGGGCTGAGTTTTAGATCACCAGTATTTTAGAAGTGCTTAGAGATGAATACACAATCCCCCTCTTCTACTTGTAAAAACAAAAAACAGGAAAACTATAAGCCAGAATAATGAAAATACATGTGTACAACATAAATAAAGGATGAAGATTACCTGTGACATGAAACCACATGCTCATTGGCTAACAACCTTTCAATCACAAGTCAGCAACCACTGACTGCGTGTGTTCCACAGTCAGAACCCCACACAGAAACCTCATTGTCATATCAACTTGTTTTTTTCAACCACGATGGTGATGATGGAAACGCAAAGCAGGACTTCAAAAACCAAAGAGTGGCTACACCCATCGTTTATACTGGCTACAGTCAGTTCTCACAGACTCCAGTGTTAAAATGTCCAAATTTACATCATAAATAAACATGTTTAGAGCCTGCTACAAACATCTGATTTGGTCTTCATGGACAGTTCACCCCATCATAATAACCATCTGAAGGTTAAGCTCTTTTGGAACTTACATTTGGATTTCATTAAGGTTTCGGTTTTTGTGAAATTGTTGTATTTTATTAATCTGCTACTACTTACTTACTACTACTACTTACAGAGCAAATGTCTGTTCCTGTGCTATAAACAGCATAAATGACGAGCGTCTTCATCACCAGCATCTTGGTGTTTTGAAACGGGATGTCACAAACACAGACTGACTGGATAACTGAAGCCATAAACTCAGAAGGAAGGTGTTTACTGAGATCACACCCGATGGCTGTTCGCCCCAGAGACTTCTATAGTCTAAAGGAAGACAGAATGCCAAAAGGTGATTTGGGGTATTTAAACTGTTTTAAATGATTTGTTGGACTATAATCTGCCCAACATGTCAGTCATTAATTATATCAATTCATTTTCAGCCAGAAAGACAATTCCTGTCAAAAGATAGAAGGTGCAATCAGTTTTTGGCAAAGTGACTTTTAGAAAGATGCAGAAATTGCAGCAAATATAACATTACAGTTCTGTAAAGATATCTTAAGTGGCCGAAAAGGACTGGATTGATTATAATGTGGATACAAAAATGCAGAGTCATAAAGATACTTGTAAAACAAGTTGTTTTATATATAAGGGTTATATATAACCCTTCATTGTGTTGATTAAAGTAATTTTACCAATATAAGCAAACATATCACACATAAAAACATTAAAAAAACCACTGACACGCTCGCTTTTCTGGCACAAAACCTGGAAGCTACATCCATCTTTTTAAACAACCTACGGCTACCATCCAGTCAAACTGTCAATGTAGAAAAAGAGAAAAATAAAAACAACATGGGCCAAAATGGTCAAAATGTTTACACCGAGGACTTCGGCATTCGGTCAAGCAGCTGTCATTAAATCTGCAATGCCCTTAAACTTTAGTGAGTAGGAGTAATGTAAGAAGTCATGGTAGCTTATAGATGTAATTATGTATGTATATTTAACATTTGGAGCTGGTCATTTTAAAGACTCAGTCTCTCACTTTCACTTGCCACACCTGGCTAGCAAACATGACACAGTGAATTCCAGTGACAAAAGGTAGCTAGCAGCCCTAACATTAAAGCACACTACACCATGATTGGGGGCTTTTTGCTAACTTAATGCAGACGTTTTTCCAGGTACCACAGTGGTGTCTGCTTGCATGGTGCAGAGAGATGAATTGTGTGAATTGAACCCACACACAGGCTACAGAGATCAACTTGAATTCATTCCTCCTATAAACCCAACAGCACGACAGCAATGACGCTACGCCTGGGTTAGAGGGCTGATTAGTTAGCAAGCTGGACGCCATGAATAAAAATAAACACCAGAGATCAAAAAAGCACAGGAGAAGCTCAAACAATGGCTCTAACAGAAAGGCAGGGAGGGTCATGTAACCACCAGATATTTACTGGAATGTGCAAATGTGCAAAAATCTTTGTGTACTTCACAGTTAACACATACCACATAATTGATATGAGTGAGAAGCCCTCCAGTCACTCTGTGTCAGGGGTCAATACGTATTACTTACATAGTTTCACAGTAAACACAGGTCAAACTGATCACCAAAGCATATTGATCACAGGCCACTGTGAAACCACCTCTGTATTAAAATCAATGATTCTGACAAAACTGCAGCTGCCATTTTACTTTTCCTCTGTCTGAGACGGAGGCAGATGGAAGGAAAAAGAAGGGAGACTGAGAAAAAAAAAGAAAACGAGACGCAGACGGAGAGAGTTTGAGGATCAATACAGCTGAATATAAAGCCACAGATGTCTGTCAGGCCTCTGGAGACAGACAAGCTTCATTCAGCAAGAAACAAAAAGGGATTTCTTGCACAAAAAGAAGTTCCTCTCTCTTTCTTTCCCTGCCTTTCTTTGCATCGGTAGGCTGTAGATTTTGTGCCATCTTCTGTTTTCTGTTCATCGTTATTTCATCTTTTGTCCTCTTTCTAACCAATCCATCATTTCCCCCCCTCTTTTGTCTCCATTATCTTTTTAACTATCTTCTCCATTGTCCTCTCTTCTTCTTCTCCATCTGTCCTCTTCCTTCCTGTCTCCTCGCTGCTGCCTCTCTGTCATTTACCCACACCTTCACCTCCTCCTACCTTACTGTTTCTCTCTCCTCCTTCCCCTCCTTCTCCACGTCTTCCTTCTCGCTCTCCCTCTCTCTGTGATTCTTTATTCTTTTTTTTTTTTATTGCACCATTACCACTTAAGCTCTGATATCCATTACACAAAGGGCATATAAGTGCAGGGTAAGTAGTAAAGTCGCCCTTCAACACATACTTCCAGGCTTGTGTGTGGCGCCATGTTTTGGATGCTTCGACACTCCGTCATGGGTCGACCAGGCCGAGCGTTGTTTGGGTTCAGTCGTTAATCAGCGGTGACGCTGTTAATGTGGGCGCTCCTGGCGCGGTGTCACACGCCCCAACACTCCAATAACCACGACTGCTGTCATTTAATGCTGTCTGCTTATCTCAGTACTTTGACTGTAATCTGCTGCTATGTGCTCAACATTTAATGTCTTTATGAAAAAAAAAAAACTAACAAAAACAAACGCCTCTAACTGAACTTTTAAAATGTACTTGTTGTATGTCTTTTGTCGTTTTAATACAAATACAGACACAAAATGACCTCTGGTCCTATAGACATCTATGGCAAACCAGCCCTCAGCTGTAACCTCTATAAACACAGCTTAAATGTTCATCTCAAGACCTCAAAACTGAACTTCACAAATCGATGGCTGATGTAGTTAGTAGTAGTAGTTACATCCAGTCATTACAAACATGTCCTTATTTACAGTGGTGGGCTGTTGAGTCAAAAGACCTCGGAATCAGCCTAAAAAGAAATACACACACACACACACACACACACACACACATATATATATACACATTTCATATATATGAAATGTAGAACCAGGTCTCTGGCAGCCATGTGTGTGTGAAATGTGTAAGACAGAAGCTAAAGCACAGCATGTCAGCCTGGCAATCATACTTGATGCATCATATCTCAGCACTCAGAAACAGGACTGTAGCACTTAGCAATGAGTACTCTACTACTGTATAAGACTGTGTGTGTGTGTGTGCGTGTGCGTGTGCGTGTGTGTGTGTGTGTGTGTGGTCATGCTTAATGCACCATGGTGCTTTCCTGCTTCCGTTTTAAGAAGATAACCGGAAATGGAGACACAGACTAAAGCCTCTTTGTGCTTGTTTCTCACACAGACACACACTCGAGAGCATGGGTGAGACTGTAACAGTTTATCCTCTGATGTCTCCTTTAAAAATACAGCGTATGTCAGTAAGTCAGCTGAGAAATAAAGGAGCACACACTCTGTTAGACTCTAAACCAGACAAATCCTTGTTATCTTCATCTCCTTTGATCTTGAACTATATCTTATTTTTGTATTGTGTCTATATTTCTGCATGTGTTTGTCTAAAATACACAGAACATGTTGACAAGGAACAGGTTTCCCTGACCAATCGCTTTTGGTTTACGAAAAAAGAAATACAATAGCCAAATGCAATCACCTGACAACTGTTTAGGTTTTTTAAACAAAAGCATTTGCCTTCATAAATGGACTGCAAGAAATAACTGGGAAACATAACAGGAAATCTTGGCTGGGAGATGTGTTATCTGTATATCTGCTGGCTCTGTGCCTTTTAGCTGAAAGACTGGCTATCGCCCACAGAGGCTAATTCATCATACAACAGGTGATGGGTTCCCACATTGCTTATGTTGTGACCCAAAGCCCAAAACTCAGAGAAACATGAATCCCAAAGAAGCTATAAATCAGACCGGGAGGACCAGCTGCCCGTACTCTTCCTGCTGATGCAGTTGAACCAATCTTGTTATACTGAAATGGCTGAACTGAATCCTGAGACTCGGCCGTGTTTATGAAACAGTTAATCTCCAAACACTACAGTGTTCTAACAAGCCTGCAAACGACCTGGAGACGAATGCATCATCACACAAAACAGCATTGTATTATGCCACAGGATGTGAATGCATTGGGTTGAGGCTTTACTTTGGCCTGTGATATGATCAAGTTCTTTAAAGTTAATTATTCCAGCCATGTTCAGTCTTGGTGTGTTAGAAAATGTAACTGAAGGGTTTCCACATTTACAGACTGATCTGTTTGATGAGTGATGTACAGAGGAACAAAGAGAGCCTGAGAGAGAAAGGGAGAGAGAGAGAGTATTCAGAGTATGTAATCACTGAATCAGTTTGTGTGCAAAGATGGTTTATCAGTGTGTAATCTGTATGTCCACACAGTCTGTGGTGACATCACCGGACAAAGGTCTCTCTGCCCGCTCGCACGCACACACATAAACGCCCGCACACACATTAATGTATCTCTACTTGTTTACCAGGGCGAACGAGCTGACCAATCACAGAAACTGGTGACTCAGTGATGTCATTGAGCTGATGAGGAAATGGCCTCAGAGGAGTTTGATGTCATCCACCTTCATCACTCACCCTCCGTCTTGCTTTGTGGCTTCTTCTCTAATTTTTCATTTTCTCTCATTCAGTGGTTTCCAGTCTTCTCTGGTTCCACCCGTCCAGGAGCTAAGGAAACTTCGTTTAAATTCATACATAAATAAACATCATGACAATCGTTTGAGTACGTTACAAGTCTGGAAAAATAAAACGCAATCACTTGGTATGTTGGCAATGAATAAGAGCCTCACAGCTCTATGAGGCAGGAAAATGCAAAAATACTAACAAGAGCAAAAATATAGTATGAAAAAAGACAAAATGCAGAAAGTCTAAAAAGGGAGACTGAAGGGAGTACAGATGACAACCTGACTAAGGCTTAACGCATTATAAATATCCATAACCAAGGAGGGATAATAAGGCACACGTGAACTACATCTTTATCTGCTGACTCAAACACTGGCTATTATCCACAGAGAACTTAACATAGACTAAAGGAGAAAATATTAGCAAATACCGACACCTAAGAGATCGATAATAAAGCACAGATGAACTATTGCTAGACCTCCGGTCTGTACACGATTTGGCTCAAACTGCCTAAAAAAAATACGACTTGATCAAGACTGAGAGAGAACACAGACTAAATGCCCCCTCAGACAGAGGGATAATAAGTTACAGGTAAACTCCACATCTGATAGCTGTATACCAGTTAACTGAAACATTGTCTGTTTCCTGCAAAAACAACCTGACAAATCATGAGTGGGATCACACAGACTAAATACCCACAATGGGAAGAAAGATACAGCTAATACAACCTGACCAATACTGAGAGAAAATACATTAATTAATATCCACATCAGAGATAATGATAACAAGGAAGAGGTGAACTGCTTCTATATCTGATAGCTCTTTACTAGTTAGCTTAATCATTAGTTATAGCCTACATACGCCATCTGATAAATCCTGAGGGAGGACATGGAGACTAAATACCCACACCAGGGGGAGGGATAATAAAGCACAGGTAAACTATTGATGGATCTGTTGGCTACACCATTACACCATTTGGCTGAAACTGTCTAAAAATACAACCATATCATGATTGATTGACAACACGTGGCCTAAACACTCACAACAGTCAGAAAGATAATAAGTCACATCTGCTAGCTCTGTACCAGTTAGTTGAAATATTGACTGTTTCCCATAATGGAACGAAGGATGACAAGGCACATGTGAACTATCACTAAAGCTGCTTACTCTTTACTAGTTTGCTAAAACATGGTTATAGTCTACAGAAACCATTTGATAAAGCCTGAGGGAGAAAATACAGACTAAATATCCACACCTGGGTGAAGAAAAATAAAGCACAGGTAAACTATTGATGGACCTGCTTGCTGTACACAACAGATATTGACAAAACCATGATATCACTGCTGTTAAGTCTTCAGGTCCTGATCTGTTTGACAAATTATTCTCTTATATCCTTAACAATATTTTATACATTGTGGGTTAACTCTGACCAGCTATAAAAATAAAACCAATAATCCTGTTACTATGTTACGTCCTCATATTCACGGACCTAACATAGCGATACATTGACCAAGACTGTAAAACCCCAAACATGAAACTGCCTCCAAAGACTAACGTGTTAAAATGTCTAACTTTCCAGCAGAAATAAACATATTTAGCCTGCAATAAAAACAGTTTTATCCTTGATTAATAGATTCCTTGTAATGCTATGAAACCGGGCAATTTTAAACCAATGACTCTATGTTAACATCCTTCCTGTTTACATCACCCAAAGTATTTTGAGAATTGTAGTGGCAAAATTCATGTTCATCCAAAGTTAAAAAGAACATAAACCAAGGACATTAGCAACATTTTTGTCCACCAAGATTTACAATACTCACTTAACAAATTATATCCCTGTATAATTGATTTAAAAAGCCAAGCCTTCAAAGGGTTTAAACATAACAATTTTAGTAAAAGTTAATAAAAGCAAGAAAAACAATGCATCCTTCCAAAAGAATAAAAATGTTGAGAGAAAACACCCACTAACCTTTAACCTGCTGAATATTGACATTAAGGATAAGTCAGAGGGAAGCTCTGTTTGGACATTACACACACACACACACACACACACACACACACACCTACACACACTCACACACACACACACACACACACACACACAGTAATAGGTGATGAGTTAACCGTTCTCTCAGTACCTCTTTCTTATCAGCAATGTTTTTTGGAGGCCTGAAGTCATTGCCGCTCTGTCTCACAGCACAACACTCCAACAGAGAACAAACACGAGCAGAAAGATAATAGTCTCAGATCAATAGATTGTATTGTAATCGCTGATTGATCAAAAGAAGGTTGGTCAGCTATAAACGTACATCCTGGCAAACCGCTCACCGCTATGTTTGTCTCCAAACGATCGGTGGCGAGCGATTTGAGTTGATCAGGTTTCCTGCTCTGAGAGATGCAAAGCAGCTCACATACGTTTAATGTTAAAATATATTTTACAAATTCTATTTAGATTTAAATATCTGATCTAATATGGCTTAATCTTGATCAAAAAGTTTAAGATTTATTAACCAAATCAAATCAATCAGTAATCTGCTTCCTTACTTATTTGTACCTTTATTTCCTGTGTTTATCTTTGGCTTTTTTCTCCGACAAGCTCCTGCCCGCTCTCTCCTGCTAAACCTGTCTCCATTAAAGGTTGTAATATCTACAATTGGATCCCATCCATCCAATATGAAACATAATCCAATAACAGACAGATTCAGCTAAATGAATCCAGTTATGTGGCCCAATCAAATAGAGGAGGATTCCCTTCAAACCCATCTGTCTGATACGCATCAATCTGGCTGCTTTTAATGCTTTTACCACCAAACTGAGCAGAGGTGAGCACAGAAGAAAAATAAGAACAATCTGACCTTCAACACTGGCTTTCTTTTCTCTGTAAATTTGGCTTTGATTTGGACTTTATCGCCTCAAATGATACGAATAAAAGGTCAGCAAAACAAAAAGTACAAGCTCTGTAGGTGAGATAAAGAAAATGTCATTACTGCAAGAAGAAACCTTGAGGTAGAATGCAACAAAGAGGAAATTTGACTTGATGCATACATTAGAACAAAGAGAAATTAGGCAGTCATGGCCCGTGTTTATTTGTAAATGTCTCTAGTTTTCCCTTTCCACGGGTTTTCTCCTGTGTTGTATTGTGGTTTTTCCCTGAACAATTAAGGTGAGTAATTGTTCCCACCTGTGTCTTCTTTCCCAATAACGCTTTGTACACAGGTACTCTTGTGTTTCGCTCTGTTACTACCCTGTTTAACTGCTTGTGCTTATTTCCTGTGATCATGAAGATTTTTCTTCTTCTCTGCCTGCGTATGTACAATTAAATATATATTCTATATATTATTTTTCTGTGTTTTTGTCATTGTCTTTGACCTACAAAGTGCATACTGTTCCATTGTGTACCAACATGCTGTACAATTTCTAATTTAAAAGCTGTGCTATCAAGACATGCATAGTGGTTTGCAAATGGTTATGAGATGAGAATCAATACTGCAAAAATCATCCCCTGAACAACACAACATTTTTCACTGGTGTAAAAAACTGGTAGACTGGTAGCACGTGGCCTTAAATGTAAAAATGAAAACCCATATCCTGGCAAACATATCTAAGTAGCTTGCTATTGTTGCTAGCAGTTTTGCACAAAAAACAGCTTAAATTATAAGGAGAACAGCTACACGTTTTAACTTTAAATTGCAAAACCTGATTCTATTTAAATCCACTGTTTCCGAAAGACTAGATAATTTTATGCTACTGATGTGCAGTGACTTTTATATAAAGACAAGCATATAATATAACATAAAAGGTTTGTAGAGTGGTTACCAGTGAGGACTGCATATCTCTCTTTCTTTTAAAGTGTATTAAAATATTAATATAACAATAAAAATCACAACTGAAATATATAAGACTTGAGCACTGTATGACATGGTTAACTCTCAATATGTACAAGGGGATTAAAAATATTTAAAAATAAAGGTCATGTTTTGAAAATGACAGAGTCCAATGGTTTTGAATCAAGCCAGCTTTTAGAGACAATATTGAACTGTGACCACAAGACAGTGGTAAATTACAGACAAACAGCCAATATAATATAATATAAGCAGAGCGATTGCTTGCACTTCACTGGTTTTAACTGATGTCTATTTTTAGATTTTACTGAGCAAGCACTGCCTCTTTGCTTGCCCTGAACCTGGAATTCCCATATGCTTGGTCACAGGTATAGGCCATCAACTGGGAAATAAACTCCCTGGTTTCTCTCTCTTTTGCATGTGTACGCCTCAGTTATTCCCTGTACCCTCGGTGCCTCACAATTGGTGTTATATCAGTTGTTTATTATGCAGGTCAATACCAGCTGTAGGAACATTTTTTTCGCTAAACAGCCCTAGCATGCTCCCAGTTGGCTAGTAGGTGGGAATTTGGACAACAGCTTTCATAGTAAGGGGTGGAAATTGCATAGCAAGTAATGATGCAATTCAATAGTATCATGATATGTTGCCTACAATAACACTCGTATCATGTCACAGCAATTATATGGGACAAGTAAACATCTTCTGGTCCTCTCTTCCTTTTCCTCCTTTCAGAAGAGGAACTACTCCATTCTCCCTAATAAATCATACTGTTTTATGTAATAAAAACATTAAGATCTAAAATTTGATCTAAAATGGTCCTCCAAGTGGGGTGGACCCATCCCTAGAATATTCATTGACTAATCAGGCCGAAACAATATCTGTTCCTAAAGAGGCAAAAACCAAGAATATGTCAGTAAAATTGATTAGCACACTATTTTAACTGTCAAACATTTTCCCCCTGTGAGTTTCTTCCTGTCACATATTTCATTTGCTTTCCCTTCATTCATGTTATAAGTGCTGCCACGTGGAATTACAATAACAGATTTCCTGCACATGAACATGCAGAATCTGTATAAAAGGGTAGCAGTGTGGGACTGACATTCGAACAGGCTCTGGATGCATGAAGGTAAACAGTCCATGTGGAGCATTAAACAGGGAAAGCATTTACTAAAAGGCAGCCTTGAAACCAAAAACTAGTGACACAGCTGAATCAAACTGGTGAGGGAATCAGTTTAGAGCAGCTACATACTTACGTACAGAGATATTGATATATTTGGCTTCAGTCTATCAATAACATATCGCAAGGGAAATCGAAACAATATATACTCATATCAATATTTGGTCCAAAGTCAGTGAATGTCACTAAAGCAATGAAAGTGAAACATGCTGTTCTCATATCAAATATCCATGGAAGACTAAAGAAAACAGTTATGTAAATGTCTCCAAACACCAGGAAGAGAAACTTGTTTCATCCCTGATTTACATCCAAGTGCAAAAGCATTTTAGCCACATTCTCCAGCATGAAACAGCACACAAATAAAGTGATTCCTGTACTGTGATTCAGGTTCTTATTATGATCGTTATGTAGTGAGCCACCGGCTCCAGTAGGCTCCTTGCTGAGGTGCATGTATGCCTTTCACATAAGTAGTTTGCTGCGTCTGCTATTGCACATTAAAGTGTCCAGGTTGTTGTTATTGTTTTGCAGCAGGAGACATTCAGATACAACCTCTCTCTCTCTCTCTATTGTATGCTGCCAGCTCTCTCGGCCTACAACCCCCTCCCCCATCTCTTCCAGGAACCGGTCTGGATCAGGTTCCTGCAGATCAATGGAGATCTGGGTCCACACCGTTTACGTTATCGTTGCCAGTATTAATGCTCTTTTAATCTGCTCGGGATTACAGCCATCGATCCACGTCATCCATCCACGCACACGGCCGAGCCCGAACTGCTGCTGCTTTACACGCAACAAGACACACACACACATTTCAGAGGAAAACAGCATAGGAGAATACAACAGGACGAGCAGAGGCTGGAGCAGGAAGGACAACAAACAAGAACGTGCCTCAGCTTCCTTTTTTGTGTCCGATTTCAGCATCTGACCATCAGAGTATTGATCGGTTATAGATACACATCAGCACATTTGCATAACTGCCAGCTGAAGCAGCAAACTGAAATATCACAGACTGAGAAGAAAAATGAAAACTTTAGATTGAGTTTGGTGCATTCTGATGTATAAACTGTGCTTGAGCAGTAAGTGGGGTGGAAGTAAAAGGAAAATGTTTCAAACTGTGACTATTTAAAAACTGAAAGATATTAAAAATCTGAATGTAAGTTTAATAGTCCTGTGTCTCGTGACAATTTTAGTGTTTAAAAAAATCCATATTTACACACTGATGCAGTTTTTCTGCAATAAATTAATGTTTTTAACTCTTCGTCAAATTAATCAACCTGTCATTAGATGTTCTTGTGCACCAGTATTCTCCTTCTTCTTTTTATCATGATATAAACATTAAACATAGAAACCCATAGCAAGAAATTCAAATGAAATGGTAATTAAATCATAATTAATTCTATTTAATTAATTCTATAAATTATCAATACATATTTTGATGCTCTGTTTTTTCTTGGCAAAGTAAAGCACGTGAAATTTAAAACTGCATAATAATAATAAAGGAAAGGGCTCAGTGGCTACCAGAGTATGAAAGTAAAACTGTTAATAGAGAATGAGCAAATCATCAGAAGATCAATGTGAAGCAATGAAAACACAAAGAGGGAAACACTTCACCTCAGGCTCATGTGATGATCACAGCTGTTATTAAAGATTTGTTAGTGCCACATTAAATTGTCAGATTTCCCAAAACAGTCTTGAGTTAGGTGGTAATAAAATAGGCATCTAAAGGTTTTTGTTGTGCATTTATGTTCCTTTTTTTCCTTAAACACTGTGTTTTCACAGTAAACCCTGCCTGCAGCCTGACAGGTTTGTCCTGCCTGTCGTTGCTCATTACGCCTCTGGACAGACTTATTTCAGCCAGGCGGTGACACCAATACTAATGAAGCTGAGGGAGGAAGGGTGAACAGGATGGAGGAAACAAAGACAAAAAGAAAATTAGGAGGAAAACATACAAACCCCACAAAGATAACTACAGTAAAGTAACAGAAAATGTCATCAATGGGATTGGTCTATTCAAAGGTGCTGCTTCTAGTGTGGATCAATAAATGAATCCTAACTACCACTAAAATAGCACAAACCAAATAAGGCCTCACATCCTGCACCTCCTCCAGTCTACTCCTGACCTAAACTGCTGCGGGGCCTCACTATTGATTGGATAACGTCAGCAAACACATACTGCAATCTTCTGAAAAACCCCTTGAGATATATAATGTGGTTAAAAAAATAAATCCAACAGCAGCCAACAGGGACAAAAATAGTTGAAATTAATCACAAATGCTGTCCTACGTGTCAGAATCATTAGATGTTTCCCATATTTTAGTCCGTTACTAGAAGCAGTTCATTCCCAATTATATGTGTATAAACCTTTTTTTTTTTTTCATTTTAACTTCAAGGATTAATGGAATTTACTGCATTAGCTTTACACATCACCACCAAATTGCAGGTTTTTACATACCTGTCACTAAAATATTGACCTCCTTTTAACTGTAGACTTTCCATCATTCCAGAAAGAGCCATGATGAGAACCTTTGGCCATGAAAACATACTTTAATCCACTTACTATTAATAGTTACTATTATTAATATACTGTTGAAATGGGTTTTAGTTTGAATTGGAAGATACCTAAATTTGCTTCTTTTATAAATAGCTGTAGGAAACATGCAGGGAGTGACGTGTTTCCTATGTGGAAAGGTATCACTTAAACAGGGAAAATGGCATTAAACTGCAGTGTCTGACTGTTTTTTGTTCATTTTACAGTATTGTGAAGCTTTTTTACATGGAAACCCAAGTAACTGGAACAGTGCATACATAAGCTAACTTAACTGTTGTAGTTTTCGCCCCCCAAAAATGGTGCTTAGGACCTGCTGAGGGGATCAAATAAAACCCTGTAATTGTAGTCCACTGGCAGAAAGCCTGAGTTTGCTCATGCTCGTTCCTCAGTTAGTGTCTCCCAGACTACAGCAGCTCTATACTATTACAGACTACTGAGCTCTTTATGAGGTTTTTAAACTAAAAGCAGACCTGTTAAAGGAGTCTATCTTATTCCTAAGGTTGAAAGAGGCAGATTTCCAAATGAATGGTCAGAAATTAAGACTGAAATGCTAAAAATTAATACTATAGGGCCAAAGACATTGCATACTACCTTTTCCATAATATATTGCAATCATACATTTCATTGCACCTAATGTCAGAGTAGAGTAGTTTCTAACTATACTGAGATATAAGATATTAGCACCGATAAACAGCAATTTTTCATAGCTAGGGTAAGCTTTATGAAAAGAAAGCCTTTTGAGCATGATTCAGGATTGTTTTCTCGTCCTTGCTGCAGCTCCAACTGTCCACTGTGCATTCTCTGAGCACTCGGCCTCAGTGAGGTCATGGTCCAGGTGTCACATTTGATTTGACCGTCCTAATAAAGAGGCGACAGGACCATTTTCTCCCCTGAACCCAAGCCACTCAGGCAGCCCCAGCAATGCTTCTACTGCCCCAGCAACACCGGTGCACCATAATTGGTGTGGACAGTCTTAACAAAAAATCTCTACACCACTCCTCTGATATTCTTATTGGGAACAGTGAAGGTTGGAAAGAGTCTGTAAAAGGAGATTGGTTCTCTGCTGAATGAATATAATGCAGCCAGAGCCCCTAAAGCCATAATATTTTGATTGCCTGAATCTTACAAAACATACAAACGAGTTGTGAGATTAATTTCTCTGTAATTTTAGATACAAAAGCAAGCTAGTTATCACACAAATGCACGGGCACAACCAAAACAAACCCCATTGAGAATCAGGACGATTGAAGTATCGGTAGAGTGGCCAACATCCACCTTATACAGACTTTGTCATACTTACAAACACAGTAAGTGTTTGGCCTTGGTATCCAATATTGCTGTGGCTGGTGTATCAAGACACCAAAGTCAAGATCACCTTTTGGATATTTCTGAGATGGGACCAGGTAGTTTTAGACACTACCATTATTTCAGTAAAGACCACTGTTGTAAAAAAAATCTATAATAATTAATATATTATGGTGGCAAAGCTCTGCTCTGGCATCTCCATGCCCTTCTAAGTGCATACATGAAAATCGAGACATATGACGCACACTAGTAAAACCTCAGCACAGAACAGAGCAGACATCAGTGTCAACAGACATGAGACTCAATAAGACTGAAACAGCTTGAAAAGAGCACGAAAAAAAGGAGATCGGGTGAAGCTGGGTTGTAAAGTGGCTTGCAGATGTCGAGCAACAGCAGGCAGGCGGATTAAAGAATCTTGATATCATGCTTTACATGTGATTTGTCAACTGTATGCATGAAGAGTATCGGCTGATATGAATCAATTTAATTCAATTTAGTTTTATTTATATAGCACCAAATCACAACAACAGTCACCTCAAGGCGCTTTATATTGTAACATAAAGACCCTACAGTAACAGGCTCTATTGAGCATTGATTTAGACTGCTTCATCTAAAACCCAGCATCTACACTGCCCACCATGAAAACAGGGTGTATTATCAGTATAATGTCATCACCAGCCTTTTGCGTCGTAGAGATAAAGAGCTCCTTCTTTCTACCTTCACAACCTGAAAATTTATATATTTTCAGTCTTCAAAACGATCATCGACCGTATATAAAAGATTTATGTAGTGTCACGGCTGAGCAGCCGGTGTGTTTGTTAAACGTACCCAAATGCATACACTGAAGGAGACGGAACTGAGTTGTAAACAAAAAGCGAGCGGTTTTATTTAGGCTGATAAACATGAAGAGCAAAATAAGGCAAAGGCGAACAGGAGCGAGAGCTAACTGAAAAAAACCTAAACCGGGAAAACTAAAAACTATGAAAACTGTGACAAGATGGAGGTAACTATGAAAAACTATGAATCAACTATAACAACTGAGATGACTAAAATAACTATGACTACTATGACATGACATAAGGGGAGAATACACAGACAACCTGACCAAGACTGAATGAAACGCAGAGACTGAATACACACAGGAAGTGATGAGGGGAAGTGGAAACACGTGATGAACCAGCTGACACAAATGAACACAACGACATCACAGGGGAAGAGTAAAACTTAACACGTTGAACAAAGAAACACAAGACTTTCAAAATAAAACTGGAAACATGGAGAGACGTAGACATGACAACACAGGCTTGACAACACGCAGACAAGAAACACAAGTCATACTGACACAGAGGACAAGAACAGACTCACACAAGGGGCCATAGATGAAAGCCTAAACTAGAATAACAGTCAACTAAAGCCTAACTGATAACACCAACACAACACTTAACAAACATATTTTCAATACAATATAAGAAGTCAAAAATACAAAATGCTGGGTCACAGACCCAGCTCTTGACATGTAGCTACTGTGATATTGTGAAACTGTAATCTCAGTGTTTTTGCCATCACCAACTTGGTGTTTTGAAACCAAACTTGATAAAGCGATAAGACCTAAGAAATCGAAGGATTGCTCGAAGGCTAGCAGCTTGTCAGTTACACAGTAATCATCCTTCTGGATACTGATGAGGACCGCAATTTACACAAGAAGTAACAAGTTGTGCTCAGTACGTCTGTAAACTATTGACTGAGCCCATACCCTCATCAGAACAGTGCTTGCTCAGGTCATAGAAGAGCTGAGGGCTTTTCCACAATCTTCTTTAAAGCCAAAAGAGTTGGCCATTAAAATGAATGTAGGTTTAGGACACATCTGTATGGACTTCACTGTTCAGACCCAGAAGGTACAGCCATCTATTACGGAAAGACCCATCAGACCTGCTGGAGACACAGAAGTCTGCAGTCACTTCCCAAAACCTGAAGACAGACTTTGTCACGTCTCACTTTCCAGCCACCGAAAACTGCTATCGACAGCATGAGACAGAGATAACAGCATCTGTCAAAGCTCCTCACACCAACACACAAACAAACATCACAAGTCTCCTCTTAGCAGCCTGAAATCCATTATTACAGATCGATGGCAGTCTGTGAATATGCAGGAGGTCAGAACAAAAACCCCGAAAACGGACACAAGCTGTATTCCCACAGTCTGAAATTGTAAGACAACACACACACACACACACACACACACACACACACACACACACACACACACACACACACACACACACACACACACACACACACACACACACACAAACACACACACACAAACACACACACACACACACACACACACACACACACACACACACACAACATATCGAACAACTCCAGCCTTATCTCTGGACTGCAGCAGCATATAGACTCAAAAATAAGGGAAAAGAAAAAACACTCACAAAAGCTCACAATGTTTTATTCTCCAGCAAACGAGAACAACTTGATTCATAAGTTTCCCAGAGCTGATGAAGGTGTACCCAGTGGACTTTTCAGTTACTCAACAGATTAAAAGTATGTGATCTTTTCCTCCTTGTACCACAGAGCACAATAGACTGCCGCCCAAATGAAAGAATATTCAATCAGAAACAGTTTTATCAGAGAATGTGTGACAAATGGGATGTTTTGCCCGAGGCTCCTGCAGGCTCCTCTGTGAAAGCAGTTGGAGCTCTGCTGCAGCAGGACTGACAAAAATGTTCTTTGCTTTGGAGCTTTGTGAGGTCAAAGCTCCAGCGGTGCCTACAGTGTACACAACAGCTTTATTGCTTGACCAACACGTTTTGGCCTTCAATGGGATGACCCTGATGAAGGCCACAAGCCAAAACTGGTTGTTAAAGCGATAAAGTGTTAGCTAAAAACTGACTAAATGCTCCAGAAGTAACACAGCAACATGTTCACCAGTGCATGTCTCTGCTGCTTTATAGCGCATCATTATATATATTTCAGAAACTAATGAAAAAAAAAAGGTTTGTACAAATTCTAACAAGCTTGAAGGCAATATTTGATATGACCACCTTTATTGTATCACACAGCCTGAACTCTCTGAGGCAGCTCTCTGGTCATTTCTTTAAGTAGTCTTCAGGAATAGTTCTCGAGGCTTCTTGAAGGACATTTGAAGCTCATCTTTGGATGTTGGCTGCCTTTTGTTTTGTTCTCTGTAAAGACGATCCCACACTGGTTCAGTAATGTTGAGGTCCGGGCTCTGTGGAGGCCAATACTGCTCCAGTGTGTTACTCTATCCAGTTATGATTTTACTGCATTAGAAGTGAAAAAGAAAGCTCTTGCTATTTTTCTGTGTTAATAATTTTGTCAATTTTGATAAAATTATTGACAAGATGCCCAACACCACTGGCTGAAATGCAGTCACAAACCATGACAGAGCCTCCACCGTGTTTCACAGATGACTGTAGACACTAACAGGTGTATCTGTCTGTTGTACCTGTCTGTATATACCAACATCAATTTGAGCCAAAGATAAAACATTTGGACTCATCACTCCCTTTTAAGCTCAGTTCTTGCCCAGTTTGACATACCTCCATCTTTCCTCCCCGTTTCCCTTCCTTAAGAGTGGCTTCTTGGCAGACACCCTCCCACTGAGACCATTTCTGATGAGGCTTCAGTGAACGGTAGATGGATCAACTGAAGGGCCAGATGCATCTCTCGGGTCCTGTGTCAGGTTTTTCTGTATTGTTTCTTAAGGACATGACCTTAAGATAGTTTTTGGGCCTGTTACTTCTTCTGACCTAGCTGCCTGGTAAATCTGTCATAGGAAAGTGGTGAAAGTGACACCAATGAAACTGAAACGCCAAAACAATAAATGCTAAAGAAAAAAAATGCTAAAAGGCTCCATGGAGAGATGGAAAACTTCCACCAGGACAGCCCAATGAAGAATGCATAAAACCTGACCTTAGGCTGAGTAACTTCAAGGTATTTTTAAGAAATTATAAGACAACTGCTAAATGAAAAGGAACATCTAAAATATTCAGAAAATTGAGCTCCATCCCACCTCTGTGAGACACAGAAAGAGCGGCAGGCACAGTCAGTGGCGGGGCACAGAGTTTATTTTAGGCGCTGGAACAGTACATCTATGCTGTGTCTCTGCTTGGGGAAGACATTTTTTATTCACCTCCTTTCAACTGGCTTACCCCGCCGTCTGCTGACACTGTTCATTTCCCTGATGAAGGGGGCGGCTGAACTCTCATCTGACATGCTCTGCAGTTGTGAAAGGCGCTCTAACAGACAAATATCTCTGTGATTATGATTAAACAGGTTGTGTTGTACAAAGGGATAAAGCCATTAAGCTCCGTGCCACTGTTCGTGCCATCTCCTTATTACTCCCAGCGAGATTTTCATCAAGCCAGGGTAAGATGCTCGATTGTTCCGCATTCTTAGCTCCGTTTCATTTGTCTCTTGTACCTTCTGTTTCCACATTTTCCTCTTTTCTTTTCTCTCTTTCAGTCAGTATACAAGAGAGCATAATTGAGCCATTCTCTTTCTCTCACCACCCCCCCTTGTTCATGCCCACCCATGCCGGTTCCATCAAATTTTCTCCACCCACCTGATAATGTGGAAGATGGCCGATATGAGGAGCTCATTGTAGATGGCTACGGCCATGTAACGTGGCTCGTGAAAAGCCGAGGGTACGGTGCGGACAGCGTAGCACAGGTACACGCCCCACAGCAGGAACAGGAACTCAGCTGAGCAACAAAAGACACAAGAAGGATTTGAGTTTTAGTCTTTATTTACCACCTTTAACAGGGGGGCATGTTTTTTATGAAATTCATCCGCTGTAGCTGACAGTTGTCTTTATACCAAACTTACCTTAAATCTTTAATTTAATAGTCCAACATTTTGGGAAATGATCTAATTTGCTTTCTTTCTATGAGCGAGGTGAGAGAGTCGATACTTTCCTCGCAAAGCTGGAGCCAGGAGGCAATTAGCCAACCCAAGCATAAAGAAAACAACTGAAGTGCCATCCAGTACACCCTAAGCTCACCAATCAAACACGAATATCTCAGTTGCGAAATCCATAGAAAAAAACATCCAAACACATACAAAAACTGAAATTTGTGTTGTTTACGTGTGGGTGGGTTGTTGTTTGATTTGCTCGGCTACGCTGAAAAAGTAAGCCCCGATGTTAGACTATGACAAAAAGGCAGAACACCCACTGAAACCAAAATCGATTGTCACTTTTGCATCTGTGCATGGTTTAAGCAAAATGAGAAACGCCACGTTAAACAAACACAGAGCTTTAAAGGCTGATTGGACACCACCAGGCTAACCGTTTCTCCACTTACAGAACTGTACAAGAAAGATTCAACTTCCAAAAACCTTAATCTTTGTGTCACAGACTCTAAAATATTAG
>VOQK01030621.1:63654-76328 GCA_015052645.1 Benitochromis conjunctus
GCTTCACTCCATCCGCAATCAGCATCACAACCTCCCAGAGTCTGTTATTGGTATGCCGGTCATGAGACAGTGGGGAGCCGAGTCCATCTCAGACCCAAGAAAAGGGATTATTGCTCTTCCTCTTTAATACTGCAGCTGATAAATTAATTAATATTGGAAGGCAGGCAGGTATGTATCAAAAGAAACAATAACTAATAGTTTTTCAGAATTGGGGCGATTTAAGGGAACAGCCTGAACATGACTCACTCATCAATAAGGAGCTTGAAGGATATTTGTTATTTAATAGCCGAAAGTTGCTAACTGCATGTCCTAAATTAGAATTTTGATTGAAATTAGTAAGAGGAAACGTAACAGCACAGACACAAAACATGTATAAATAATCCATATATTAAATAATCCATAAATACACTTGAATGGAACACTATTGCTTAAAATAATCATTAATGTATCCCCAGAGAGGAATCCAAAAGATAGCCAGCAGTGCATGTGATGTTGCTGTTAATGTGTTGTTATAACTGAAACTGAGAAATTAAAAACAATCTAAAACATTTTCTAAAAATCTATCACGTGAATAATTATTGCTTTTTGTCAGCATGTTGTTAAAATAATCATCTGAAATCTATCAGCTGCCACATTTATGTATCTATTTTAATAGAGACTGGGTGTCTATGGTTACATTTGAACAAATGGTGCTGTATGGGTTTGCATTATGCTATAATCATAATGCAAACCCATCAGTTTCAGTTGCTGCAGCTTCATAGTTCCCAGTGAGCTTTAGCACTAACCGGCTACTGCTCATTAAAATGTGACAGGAAAAGAAGACATTGGTCATTTTTTCTTTCTTTTTTTTTGACAGTTTAAATTATTGTATGGAGAAATTTATCTTGAAGACACAGCTACAGTGAGCTGTTATGAAGAACAGCAGCTGCCCCAGCTTCTCAGCAAGGTAGACAACTCCTTTTGCTCCTTTTTCTGCACCCTACTGTTAGCAGACTAATGGCACATGGAGCATAAACTCAAATCACTCACGGCTGCTCACGAAATGATGGAAAAAAGGCCAGTTGCCTGACTTTCTATAGCAGTGTGTTTTTGCCATCCCAAGATTTCTAACACATATAGTATGAAACTGCAGTTACGGTTACCACCATTAGCCAAAGATGTCACCAAATTAACCAGGACTGAAATCGTCAGTTGCACTTTAACTATACTTTATGCAGTCCTGTGAAAAACTAAGTATACCCTTTATGGTTCAGTCAGAATAAGAAGGGTAGTAATCTAAAAGCAGAAAGTTTTGCAGTTTTCCGGTCTGACACATTCAGATATGTGTTAGCAGAATGACACGATCTTCCCCGCGGATATCCCAGCCATTTCTCGGGAGATGGAAGTGCAGCTGTCTGACCATAACGTACAGTGTGACGTGTGGAGAAAACCAAACAGCATATCATCACAAACACCTCATTCCAACAGTTAAGCACGGTGGTAGAGGAATTAAGATCTGGATACGGGACCTAACCATCTTGCAGTGATATCCTCTGTTTACCAAAGTATTCTACACTCAAATGCGAGGCCATCTTTCTGACATCAAAAGCTAGGCTAAAGCTGAGTCGTGCAACATGGCAATGATCCCAGCTGCCAACCTGCAACAGAATGGCTGAAAAAGAAAAGAATTGACGTGGTGCAATGACCCGGTCAAAGCTCAGACCTCGGTCTAATTGAAACTCTCGGTTGGATCTTGGAAGAGCTGTGGATAAACAAATGCCCACAAACCTCAATGAACTGAAGCGACGTTGTGAAGAAGAGGAGATGAGAAGAAGATGATTACTTCGAGTTATTACTGCTAAAGGTAGCTCGATAGGCTCCCGAATAATGGGGTGCACTTAGCTTTTCCTGAGTGTACAGAGTCCTGTGAAAACGTTCTTTTTCACACATATTAACAATTTGAAAGCATGACTTTTAAATGTAGCATAACATATTAAATCTGAGCACGTCCTCCAGCCCCGAGGTTAGTAAAATAGTTTGGAGAGTTTAAGAATTAAAGTTTAAGAGTATTAGAATGCTAGCGCCAGTAACACAGCAGAAAAATACACAAAGAAAAACTGTTTTTTGTAACGGATTGAAACAGACAGAATTAAAGACGGAGCAAACGTGAGCATCTTAACTATTCAACAGGTTGTTTTTCCCTCCTGTTTCAGTGTCTCTCTTCCTTATGTCCTTCTTTCTCTCCTGCCTCGGCCTTAATATAATCTGTTTTTAGGATTTGCATCCTACTTGGCATCTTCACCTCATCACTTCTTCCAGCTTTCTGCTTCACATGACAGCAAAACAATAAATCTGAACATAAGAGGTAAAAAGTAGGCCACGCTGCTCCTTCCACCTACATACCGTGCAAAACAAAAACATGCAAATGGCAAATCCATGCACATGACCACGGGAAAATATGAAGCTTTGAAGCTACCTGAACACACTCACTATCCATTCTCCAGGCTGCCTACACGCACGCACACGCACACACACACGATACAGGCAGACAGACAGCGTCACAACCTTCTGCAGTGCTACTCATGTGGACTACAAAGTCACAGGGGACTGCGATAAAAAGCCATATTTTTATATTGCCTAGAAGAGAAGGTGGCCCTCCTGGTTTGCGTCCAACCTCCAATGCGTCCTCCATCAATTAATCAGTAGAAGTATTTTTAAAACAAGTTGTGCTAGAACTTGATGGACTGTTTAAAAATGCATTGAGCACCAGAGCAGAGCAGAGCAGCTGCAGCTGAAGAGGTTTGTGGTGGCAGCAAAAAAATAAAAAATAGGCACTAGCAACAAACGTTAAGGCTGGGAGAGGGAAGCAGACACAGAGGTGAGATAGAGAGAGAACATGCAGAGGAGGTAATCACAGGAAAACATGAAGGGAGGGTGGGGGACAAGGAGGTAAGGTGGGGAAAAGGAGAGCTTCATGTGTGTGAGGATGACACAGCGGCAGAGTATTTTGCGGGTGGGGGGCTATTTTTGGAACTGGATTATCTTTGGGGTAAACTGGAGTGGATGGATGAATGCAAACGCAAGAAAGGTGTGGTCACACAAGGATGCAGTACCTGCAGCTCTTTGTCTGCAGCAACAAAAAAACAACTTCAGGTTTTTGGGTTTTTTACATTCTGGGGAAAATGTCGTGCATACGGTTACACTCCAGTAACTTTGGAATAAGAACAAATCTTTATCCCAGACTTAGCCGAGCGACTGGAACTTCTTTCTGTCCAACTGACTTTGTGTTTGAGAAGAGCAGTGGCTCCACTGTTGGCACTCTGTGCGAGGATTTGAAAGGAGTGAATTCCCTGGCTACATCAGTGTTATACAGCGCACAGGTTTCTTCCATCTGCCTCCCTTCTAAAGATGGGCTCCTGACGCAGCACTCCAGGTGCAATGTGGGCTGAGTCCAAAAGTGTAAATACACACATATAGAACGCACGCTGTCACCGGCTCGCACATACAGCCGACACAGACACGAACGCACTTATACTATCAGTGCGCACTAACTGTGATGTCCACCTCTCTGTTGTTGTAATGATCATAACTATAGTACTATAACATTATCAGGCTACAACTGAGAAAATGGGCTTTTTTAAAAGGAAATATTTTCATATTACCCCCAGGAGTCCAGCACTCATGGTCCCAGCGCCTTGTTTATGGACTTTCCAGTTTTGTTTTGTATTTTTCTGGTGATTCTTGCTGTAGTTTCCCTTGCTATTTAACTTGTCACATCTTCCTTGTAGCTTTTGGACTCACCTTCTTTTGAATTATTTCCATGAACTATCAATAAAAGTGCGCTTTGACTGTCTAAGTCTGCGTGTCCACACACTACATGACAAATACGGGACACCGAAAAACCATTTTCTTTCCTGAAAAGGTTTTCTTTTTATCAACCAAAGCAGACCTTGACCACTCCTTCCCTCTTTTTAAACCTGTAATGCTCAGGATTTGACCATCACACCTCTCTCTTGATATTTACTTTATGGTCGATAACTGCATCAGAAGAGCTTCATAGCTGGTGAAATCACGTCCGTCTGTGTCAGAATCTTTCTGAACCTTTCACAAACCTATTTCCATCTGTTTGGATGTGAGACTGTATGCGGGGTTTGTATTTGTTGTGTAGTTGTTTTTTTTATAACACTATGAGTGTTTTCTTTGCCTTGGCAGACTTTCAGCAATGCCCATCACTATTTCTTCTCCAGCTCAGTGACAAGTGTCTGTTCATGGTGCTCTACAGAGTGGCCTTTCAGTTCAGGTGCAAAACTTGTCTGCAGTGGAGTGACAAAAGCATGCATGCCTCGTGGTAATTCATGCAAACCCACTGCTCCATCAGTTATTCATCAAATAAAACCTTAAAACTAGCATGTTTCATCATTTACTGATCATAGCCAGCACACGCCCATCACTAATGTTCATTAAAACGCTCTAAGTTTGTTTGGGCGCACTCTGAACATATACCAGTGTTTCTCTCCTGACAAAGCACACCCAGACGTACCCAGCTGCATGTTGCCCTGAGACTTCTTTCATAACTTTTATATGAAAAAAAAAAAAGGAAGTAGCAGTAGACTGGTGGGTGGCATGTAAGATCAATATGGACACTTACTGGGAAGTAGAGAAGCAGTGCACCAAACAAGATGGCTTCCAGCAGAATGAGACCAGATGTACGAATGCTCTGTTAACAAGGAGAGAGAGGAAGACAAAAACTCATGAATCAATGACAGGGAGAGCTTGGTTATTTATGGATCGCTGAAGGATACTGAAAAGGAATGATTGGTCTGATGGTATCAGACGCTGAGGCTGCTGACGGGCATGCAAAAGTATCTATAATGTTGCTGCTGCTTGTATTGATATTTGTTCTGGATTTGCAGTGAGCCTTTCTTTACGTTCATTTTCTCTCTTGTATCTGCTTTGTCCTTCGGGGCCACCATAGTTTACCTTTCAGATTCTGCTGCTGCAAGTCAGACATAACTGTTTGTTCATGCCAAGTACTGCAGCTTCGACTTGTGTGCCGCTGCACAAAAATGCAAACGATGCATCGCACAAATATAGAAAATATACGATTTTGCTGTCTCTGAAACACTGAGTGACAACAGAACTTTTCTGGGTTGTATTTAATTACCCACATTATCACATATAAGATTTTTTCTGTCTTTTATGGTAATCCAAAGGCCTCAAGAGACATCTCTTGTGAAGTGAGGAAATATGGGAGATTCTGAGGCAACAACACGATTGTCTATAAATAGATCACCAGGAAAGATTTAAGTGCCTGAGGAGTGATTGTAATTATCCTACACTGCAAGGATGTCACATTGAAATGAAGGAAGGCTGGGTATGGATGATAGTAATGATGTCAGTGTAATAAGACAATAAAAATTCAATTAAATTGAAATAAAATAAGATCAAATCGACTGGACTGTCTTTTATTTGGCTTTTTTCTTGAACGTGTGTGATGGAAATCTGTGTGCTTTAAGAAGCAGGCGTATGTTGTAAATGCAGCAATATTTTCTTTCCCCTTTCAAAGTTACATATGAAATTGTTTGAGGACAAAATCTCAAATGTCCTCTCTTAATCTGGGCGAATTATCTGCATGTAATTCGTTGAACTGCATGCTGCAAGCGAGGCCAGAGAGGTTCTTTTTCTACCGTGTCTCTGATGGCTTAGTACTGTGGAGGCATGATCAGCTACAACACAGCGGTTCCTGTTTTCAAAACTTTCTTGGGTTTGTCATTACCGTTGAGTTTAAATTTAATCTCTAAAACCTTCATCCTTATTTAATTTCAAATCATTTTCCATGGCATTTCACTGACATTTCCAGTTACGCTTAGTGAGGAAGGAGGTTTCAAATTAAGCCATTTGGCATTGCATAGCCACAAAAACGGCCAAAGCTGAAAAATGGGGGAGGCTCAGATCTACTGACTGTCAGTGTGTAGTTTGGGTTAAGCTCTAAAACCACGTATTACCATAACTGCTAATGCAGCATAGCGTGATTGTGGATCAAATGTCCAGGTACACTCCTGACAGGTTGCCATTCAATGATAGTGACAGTTTAATGATACAGTTTGTGTATTGTCAACATAAAGAAAGTACCATATAAAGTCAAATAGCATGTCACCTATGACCTCTGACCTCTCCGTCAATGTAATAGATTAATCTATAGGTCAAAGTGATGATAATAACGGTATATAGAGCTGTTTTTAAAAAAAACTAAAAATTATGTTTATTACTGCCGTTGTTTTTATTGACAACATACAGGCTTATAGGGAATATATATGGAGATTCTAATATGCTACTTTGACCTCTTCGACCTCATTTTCAAGGTTAAATAAGCTCGACTTTAATGAAATGTCTTTTATCTTTAGACCTTTGAAATTCTGCTGCCTTTCTTTGCATTGGCAGCGTTTAGGAAATGATTCTGGTATACGAGGATTCTAAATATCACATTACAGTTTGCATCCAAATAGCACATCTTATTGGAAAGGAAAGGAAAATGAACATATACAAAACAAAAAAACGACTCCCTCAAAAGTTAATACTGCCCACAGAGCTAGTTGCCTTGGCAGAGGTTTCCTCTCTCTTAGTGCTTCTTGGTTTTTGTCTGTTTCAAATTCTCTCTAAACTTTGCACAGAAAAAAATGGAGATTCTGAGTGCAGGCCGGCGTAAGCTCTGCTGACAATCACCCCACATGTCAAAACTCCCTCTGAAGTCTAAGCTAAGTAGTAGTATAAGCACTTAAGCATGTCCCTATCCACATTAGAAAAGCATGCAGCCGATTCTTTGCATTCTCTTTACCTTGTTTCTCCGGAAGTGGTAGACCACCACCATACTGGCCAAGTCCAGCATCATGCAGAGACCCTGGAAGGAGGCCACGGAGAGCCTCAGCGCGCCGTCCTCCTGCACCAGGCAGGGCGTGTCATCCCGACAGTAGGGACAGCCCTCGCGGCACGGCAGGCACTTGCTGGATACGTCGGAGGACTCGTCTCTGTGAGAGCCCTGCTCCTTACCTGAAGATTTGAAAACACTTTAGATTTGTTTCATTATCACTCATCTTATGTTGTTCAAGTTCAAAGAAAGAAAGCCTTTGCAAATTCATATCTAATCACATCTCGGGACACAGGTCTGATTAGCACTGCAATTAATTTGCTTTTAGCTGTCACAGGCTGACTCCTTATTAAATGCTCAGTTAATCAATTTCAAGGCTAAGAAAGCATCAAGCCAATGAATCAAAAAGCCTTGGGGAGATAATTACAAGAATGCAGTCTGTAATTAAGCAAATGATGGATAATGAAGGCGAGGAAGATACAATATTGTGTCACTGCTCTCTTCCTCATTCTTGTTTGCGTAATTGTTGTAATACCAGCATGTGACACACTTGGATTTGGATGGGGTTTATCAATTCTCTCCATGATTCTTTTTTATTTTTCCCTTGGAGAACGTTCATTTTTAGCCTGAACTGGTTCCTTTGAAACCTGAATTTAATCAATTACGTGTAAAGACATGACAGATGATGCAAGAAATATATTTCTTAATTCCAGGATATGTCAGCTGCAGTGGGATTTGCAGTCAATCTGTAGCTGAAATCCTTCATTTTTTCAAGCACACAGACATGCAGCTCCTCGAGCAAATGATGTTTGATAAGCATGTAATTCCTCTGTAGGTCCCAGAGCTCATACGGTATGCAAATGCCGCGCGGTTGCACAATGCTTCAGCAGAGCGTGATCGTAAGAGAATGGGCCAAAATTACTTTGATGGTGGTTTAAAAAAAAAATGTAAGCAAGAAGTGAATTTATGTAGCCACTGAAGTGGTTTCATATGGTGGTAAGTGTGATCTGAGACTATTTTTGCTGTGAATCACAGAGAAGCTGAATATCAGCTCATATGTGTTTACATACGCACAACAAGAGTTCAACATGACAAGATGTTATTTTCTGTGTTTGTGTCCTATGAATGAAAAATTCATAATGAATGTGAGCGTGATTCATGCTGCAACTGCCATAAACTGTCCTGTCAATGTCTGCCCTTTAAACTGCTCATACGTAGATACGCTTTGTTATGAACATCTGTTCAACTGGTCATTAATGCAGATCCCTAGTTAGCCAATCATATGGCAAAAACTCCGTGCAATTTATGCCTGCAGATATGGTGAAAACGAGCTACGTCGAACTGAAGCAGAATGGGGAAAAAAGGTGATTTAAGTGACTTTGAATGTGGTTGTTGGAACCAGATGGGCTGGTCTGATTTACTGGGATTTTCCCACACAATCATCTCTAGAGTTTACAGAGCCAGATATGCAGAAGATCATCTCTGCACAACACTTGGAACCTTGAAGCAGATGGGCTAAAGCAGCAGAAGACCACACATGCTGTCAGCTGAGGTTCACCAAAACTGGACAATTAAAGACTGGAAAAACATCGCCTGGTCTGAGAAGTCCCCAGTTCTGCTGCAGCATTCACATGGTAGGGTCAGAGTAAAGAATCAATAAACATCCATGCTGCACTTTATCAGTATTTCAGGCTGGCAGTGGTGGAGAAATGGTGCACGGGATTCATTTCTTTGCATACTTTGTGTCGCTTAAACACTAGAGCCTACCTGAGTATGGTTGCTGACCATGTCCAGCCCTTTATGAACACAGTGTACCCATGTTCTGATGGCTGCTTAGAGCAGAATAGCGCATCATGGCTCAATGTGCAAATGATCTCAAACTGGTTTCTTGAACGTGACGATGAGTTCACTGTATTCAAATGGCCTCCACAGTCACCAGATCTCAGTCCAATAGAGCGTGAATGTGAATAAAGGTCTGGGTGGGAATTAATAGTGGTGAGAAGGCAAGTAAGAAATGTCTAAAAGTGTTTAAATAGTGTTTACAAAGAGACTAAGTCCAGATAGAAAGAATGTTTAAATATTTTTTTAAAAGATGAGGAGATGTCTAAAAAAACACTCCGGAGGCGCATGCTGCGTACTTTTGACAGTCCCGAACCTCAGCTTGTCAATTTCCATCTACTTTCAAATCACGCCAGATGTCAATAAATAAGCACCAACTGTGGCGCATGAGTCAAGCTGAGTCAAACTGAGTCAAACTGGACCTTGTTTTAGCCTACAGCCCATTTGTTGAGTTGTTGTTGTCAAACTTACTGAGCTTACTCCATTACTGAAGAAAAATGTCCTCAACCGACACGCAGTAAAGACTGCATTTCTCCGAGTGTTATGAGGTGTGTGTGGCAGGTTTACATTGGACAACCAGAGCATGATGGGGGATTTTTGGCGGTGTTGGTTTAAACAGATAGAAAATAACTTCTGGCCCAGCCGTGGCTCACACCGCACACATTATTCTGGTCTACGTACTTTTACCACATGTAACGACTGGATCACACCTTTGCTATGTGCGCAATCAATTTAGTCTAAAGTCAAATATTCACATTACTTTATTATTGCTTTATTTAAAATATTAAAATATAAACAGCTCAAAGGTTACATGCTTCAACAAAGTCCTAATAACCAAAATCAGACGAATGCTGAAATTAATACAATGCAGCCACCACCCTCTCTCCTCTGTATCCCAGGGGCTATACAGAGAAACAGCATATTACCTTATGCTGGCACAAGTGCAGTCTTTGTTCCATTTCTCTAATACCCATTCTGCATCAATTAGAATAATGAACAAAATGTTAAATACAAATTAGTTTAAAAAAATCAAATTAAATGGAAAACATAAGTACCTCAAATGTAAAGGTTTTAAAGTGGGTACTTATTGCAAACTATTACTCAGATTATGGTGAACTATTTTTTCTTCTTTCAGCTGCTCAACTTAGAGGTTAGCCTAGTAGATCATCTGTTTTCATCTCCTCCCGTCCCGTGCATCCTTCTCTGTCACACCACATTTTGTGTGCATGTCGTCTTTCACCACATCCTATTTCCTCTCTCCCGACATCTTTCCTCCGCACAGCTCAGTCTCACCTCTCTTATTTTCCCCTTGAACATTCCAACCTGAGCTGTCCTTACATTCATTCCTGATCCTGTCCAACCTTTTCGCTAACAACGGAAATCAGCAACATCAACATATATCTGTGTGTGTTATCTAAAATGCATTTGTGTTTGCATTGTCTTTTGTTTCATTTGAGGATCGAATCGTTCCCACGGTGGCTTGAAGGCAGACAGAAGAAACCTTGGTTCATTTTTCACACATCTGTCACAGGGGCCAGATGTTCACAGCGATACCACGGCTCTCAGTTTGAGCACAGGCGGTCCATCCAACCACTTAAACTACTGCAAGTGAAAAGTGCTTTTCAGTTTGTCCATTCTTCATAACTGCTGTTTTTTCCCCCTAATGTTGTTTTTTTTTTTGTAATTTTATTTATTTATTTTGCAAAACTGTACTAAACAGCTTCTTCAATTCGCTGAAGCTGCTGCAAAGCTCACTGCAAGCTTTAGGCATTTGCATTTGTAGTGCATAAATTGTATACTCATATTTCTTGCTTTGGGCCTTTTTGTGTATAGATGCACAACGACTAAGACTGATGTTTCACGAGGGGAAATCAGGGTTGCAACTGCAATGCAATCTGAGTCACAGTGATTTTTAAGAAGGCGATCTGCATGGGGTTTGGAAGATGAGTCTCTTCACAGACTGAGCTTTTTGACTACATCCTTCATCACACTGCATTATAATAAAGCTCCAGCTTAGCATATCAAGCCCCCTGGGACGCTGCATTGTTGGAGTCGGGGATGAGAACCACCGCAGTTGAATGATTATATTGCTCATCAGGGCCAGGCTTTCTGTCCGAGGTCACTGCAGCGCTTTCAGTCAAGAAAACCGACATTCAAACCCAAAGCACGATCAGGGGGACTAAAGTTAACGATATATTTGAAAAACGCAAGTCTGAAAAGCAGAACATCAGCAGAAAAATGATCCAAGGCCAAGAAGGTGTGCAAATTTAGTTTTTCTTTTTCTTGTTTCTCGCACCTGAATGAAAAATAAGGAATATTGGGAAAATAAGATCGATTGCCAGAGCCGTGGGACAGGCAATAACAGCTCTAAACTGCTCTCCTGAACATCAATTGTCCATATGTGGCGTAGCAAACGCCCCGAAACCCTGTAAAGCTTAAGATTTCCTCATACATTTCAGAAATGTGCATAATGTTCTGATAGGAGCTATATTATAGTGTGTAAGGAGTGCCGAAGGTTGTGTCCTGTGCCCTGATTAGTTAAAACCAGACACTGAAAAGGAATGAAGTAAATGAAACAGTGTGTTTATGTGCGCTAGCTGAGGCTGGAAACATTCACTTACCTGGCTAACTAGTGCTTCTTGCTGTCTTTATGTTCGTTATGTAGTGTTTCACAAAAAATCCACTTTGGAAATAAGCTGATTTTTATGATCACTTTTTAGTGCTCGTTATTTTGGTTCTTATTGCACGCACATTGTTATGGTCCTAATATGTATATATGTGTTAGTCTTTGTGATTGTGTTAGAATGAAATAAAATCATTCAATCTATCACACGATCCCCTTTACATTTCCCCCTTTTCTGTATTTTTATTGACTTCTTTCGTCTTTTATTTTGAGAAACTCGTCTCTCTTGTTTTTCAGTCTTCCTTCCCTGCCTTTGTGTGTTTTACCTACAATATGTTGTTCCCTGAACTGTGTCACATTATTTTCACCTTTTTGTATTTACTCCAAATCTTACTTTTCCTCTATGCCAGTTTTCCTTTGTAGATTGTTGCAGGGAATTCAGCCTCCGCCTTTTGTTCGCTCTCTCTGTAAAACCTGTATTTGCCGGTTTTCTAGGTTGACCCTCAGCCTGCTCCTGGTGTGCTCTGAGGTCTGATTACTTGGACTGGGAATTTGTGCGGTGAAACTTGTAAAGACTGATTTTTGCTGATAAGTTGTGGTTTTGAGTTCTCATTTGCCTTCACCAGGTGTTACATGAATTTTTGTTAATCTGGGATTTTGGGTTCGTTGAATAATCGCTAAATATTTTCATAATTTCAGCAGCGCTCTCCTGCTATTTATTGAACCTAGCACATTACAGATCCCACCCAAAGCAGAGCTGGACAGTGTTACATTAACAAAACTTTGTCATCATATATCAACTCTTATTTGCAAGCATACATTAAAATGCATCTTTAGTCATTTGTTAAATGTTTTCAACAAGAATCAACCAAACTGCACAGGGTGCATAGATTATTATACCATATAGAGTTTAATTGAATGATAGAATGAGAACCTTTATAAATATTTTTAGAAACATATTATAATACACCTTTTATACAGCTTTTCTCCCAAATATGTGACTTTACTGCTCCACTTGTTTCATGTATTATCAGATGTAAATATCCTGTAACTAAATCACTAAATATCGGTAAACTATCGGTCTTGCTGACTGGTGTCGCACTGATATCAGTAAAAAAAGATGACATTTACTAATATTTGCAACAACTATTGCAAGATTTTAAAACAGTACCGTTACTTTTGATTTGTTTCCCTGGAACAAATGAGGGACAGAACTCACTATCAGGTAAAAGACAAATTTGTTTTCACCACACATTTTATTTTAAGCAGCTTTATTGAAATTTAGAAGACGGTTTTCATCATTTTACTGTCTCTGCATCTCTATTATTAGACGTTTGAATGTGCTAAGTGACTGCATGGGCACCTGGT
>VOQK01030633.1:14736-25427 GCA_015052645.1 Benitochromis conjunctus
AGAGATGAATGCATTTTAACACAAAAACACTTATAGTGCAGTTTTCTTCTTTTGTGTGTGTACCTGCGGTAAACTCCCATCATCCACCACTGTATTGAACTCCTGATCCATCAGCTCAGCGATGAAGTCCTCGACTTCGTACTGCTGCAGGTCGGCTGCCACACACAGACACACAGAGATGTTGACGCAACATGAAAAATGACCCTGAAGCTTTCACTGCTCCTTATTACTCTACTAGAAAAGGCTCTGCAGTTCAAAACTCTCTTTATGCATCTTAACCTGCTCCTCAGTCTGTCTGAAATATTACAGATCATCTCCCTTTAAGCCGAGCTTCTTCCGACAGGCTGCGTCTTGTAAACAGAGGGTTTAAACGCCGGGTGGGCGGGGTTTCAGTGTTTACAGGCAGAGCCGTGTTCAGATGAACATATTAAGCATATCCTCTTAACCGGAGCCTTTTAAACCTCTGAAACACACTTGACTGAGTTTCCTTTCAATCAGATTGTTGCCGAACATCTTTGTGTCGTTCCCGTCCAGGTAAAAAACACCGTTCAGTCAGCGAGGCCCCGCCTCATCAGTCAAACTGTCTAAATCGTGTTATTCTTCATTTCACGTCTGATACGGCGATCACGTGTCAGACGTGCTATCAGACACGGAGAACACAGCTTGATAGAAACGCTGCCTAATTATTAGTCTTTTCTTCTGCTACATTTATTTAAAAATTAAATCAACATATCACGCTGTCAGATGAAAAGAACAGACTGAACCGTTCGGGAGAACTTGAGGCACTTGGAGTCAAAGGTTCAAACTCACTTTTATTCACGCTTCCTGTTTGCTTCACGAGCTGAAACGTGACAACCCAGATCACATCTAATGACCACTGAACGCAGAAACTCGGGTTTAAACGGTTCACCCACTTCTAATTAGCACCGTAACAACTACACATACCCACCGTTGTCATGGAAATACTGCTGAACCACGTCCACCATCCAATCAGCTTTCTGCTGGCCGTAGACGCCTCCAAACCCGTTGTCCACCGCAATCTGGCCAACACACAGAGGGGGCACATTTTATTGGTCGCCGTGACTTCACATCATACGTAACACCAGATTTCTAATGTTGACTTAACTTAAGAATAAATCAGCTAATTAATGAATTCTCACAAACAGAGAATCGTGCAAGACGGTTCAGGCACCCAACTCAAACACATCCTCCCTACTCGTCTGTTTAAATTTCCCACTTCTCTGGTGACCCCACCACGCCAGCATCCTTACGCCCAAACGCCAAGCTCTACCTGCATTCTGCTGAAGTAATGAATCATTTTGAAACATTTAAAAAGATGAAGTATCCAAAGGTCAAAGTCCATCACCTTCTTTTGGCTGCTCTCTTTAGGGATCGCCACAGCAGATCATCTGCTTCCAGCTCACCCTATGCCCAGCAGCCTCCTCTGTCACACCAACTCTCTGCATGTGTTCCTTCACCACATCCCTGAATCTCCTCTGTGGTCTTCATATTGTCCTCCTGCCTGGCAGCTCCATGTTTACATCCACATGTCCAAACCATCTCAGCCGTGTCCCTCTAACTGCTCTACCTGAGCTGTCCCTGCGATGTACTCGTTTCTAATCCTGACCCTTCCGGTCACTCCCAATGAAAGTCTTCACATCTCTGCCAGGTCACAGTCTGCAAACCCCACGTCACAGCAGGTCTCACTGCCATCCCATGAACCTTTCCTTTCAGGCTTGCTGCCATCCTTCTGACACTTGTCTCCACCTGCTCCACCCTGCCTGCACATCACCCGTGTTCTGCAAATTCGGTTCCAGCATTTGATTTATTTTTGGTTATTCCACCCAACAATACAGGAACAGAGGAGACTGTGACTGTGCTCCACACTTGAATAAATAACACTCATCTTGGCCAAGAAGGACTGATTATAATGTGGGTACAGTAACGCAAAATCATGAAGATACTTGCAAATCAGGTCATCTGTTTATTTGATATATAACTGCTTTCCAAATCCTGCTGACTAAACTCCATTTAGCAACACAAAAACAAGGATTACACACAGAAACATCGGAAATCACAACAAAAAGTGCCAAAAAGTGAGTCGCCGTATTCCAACTGCTATAAAAACAGACATGCTGGGCTATAATCTGTGAGATAAATGTGAAATGTCTCCCTCATGTATGATATCAAATCATCTTGAGCCACAAACAACATTCCTGTCACAAAGTAGAAACCTTGATATCGTTTATTCATCCAGTTAAAAGGTCTGGTTGACATAAAAAATGCTCTGTGTAGATCTGTGATTTGGTTTAACAGAATAAAAGCTCGTCACGTGAGAGGCTGTTAGCATGTTAGCATCATGTCGGTTATCCGTTGAATCAGTCCCGTCTGTGTATCAGCTGGACCCGTCTGCCTGCCGCCCAAGAGACACTCGGTCTGCTCTAACTCACCTGAAGAACCGGCCAGGTTTGAAGAACCGCTCGGACTCCCTCCGTGAAGACCTCACGTGAAGCCGCGGAGGCCGCCATGTTGGGTCTGACAGACGGAAGGAGTCGAGTGCAGAAACAGAGACCAGATCAGACAAAAGCGATCGTCCAGGAAAAGCGTGCACGTTCGAACCGAAACGGGACTACATGTGCCAAAAAGTTAAAGAAATAAACAGACATACATGTAAACTGTGAACTGCTCTAATTCTCTGCGACACGGATTCATCGAGGTACTGGAAACTCCAGTCCATGTTGACATTATTGTCTGCACATCCATGATGTGAATCTCCTGTTCTCCCACAATGTGCAGTGTTGTGTTCAAGAAAGCGGTTTACGATGATTTGAGCTTTGGGACGTTGTACGTTAGCCTGGCATCAGAACACGGGCACACTGTGGCCATAAAGGGATGGACATGAAATATCCAAGATTTTACAGATTATTTAACAATTTCTGTAACTGAAGAAGCGTCTTCCACTAGGAAGACCGATCAACCACACTCACTGTAACCAATGACAAAATGAGAAACACGAGAAACTCTCATAGACTGTATATAAACGATGGATGTAGCTGCTGCTTTGCACTGTTGCAGTTTTTTCTTTTTTCTTTTTGAAACCAGACGTCACAGGCACAGGAGACTGTTCGACTGTTATTGTACGGTGGCCCTGAGAGGTCAAATGGACTACAACTTAAAACATACACCATCAAATAGAAACGTGCTGCAAAAGCACACAAAACACAACGGAAATACAAAAAACAAACAGCAACAAAAAACTGAGGAAAAGAAATCAGGAATGAAAACAGAAGCGTTTCTTGGGAAACAAAAATGTGATGGAACAGCGGCGGAAGTGACACGCTAACAGTAAACAGCCAATAGCAAACATGTGTACAGTATTATATGAATCACGTGATTAAAACACACATTGCCTTACATCCTTTCTCGCAAGACTAATGAACCCTCTGCTTCTTTTGAATCCTTTGCAGCTGGTCCGTCGAGTTATTGTGTCCCCAGAAACACCTCATTTTCTTTCCTGATTTTTTTTTAAAGCTTTTGCAGCATTTTTTCCTATTTCCTTTCAGGGCCACCATGTTATCGTCCTTTTAGATACTAATGCATTTTATAAAATGCAGTCTGTGCAGGGTCTGTCGTCCACCTGCAGGTGGCAGCGACTCAACAGGAATCCACCATAAACATAAGCGAGACTTACAAAAAACCAAACCTACTGTTCATATTATTTATTATTATTTTACTTAGAAATATTTTACATTTGCGCCGCTTTCATCTGCTGTCTGAGGAAGGATTTGATTCAGTGTGAGGTTTCTCAGATGTCTGCTTCTGGGTGGCCAGAGGCCCGGGTGAAAGCAGGTTAGGGTCCAGATATCAGCTAAGCTCATATGAAAGCAATAAGTTCTCAGGAATATGGCATTAAAAGGTCTCAGCGTGCCACTCGTGAGAGGCTCTCTAGTCTTTAAAGAGGTTTTCGACACCTTTCACTGATTAACATCACTGTGACAAACAGATTCTCAGTGAGCGCGCTGAGCTGCAGTTTTATAGTGTTTGTACAGGGATGTGATCCTAAACTGCAGACCCTGAAATCCTTTACTTGTTGTTTGTATATTCACTCTTCCCCAGACCTTTAAACACAACCAGAACTGCATTTGTAAAGATAACGCTAAAAATGCCTTACATGCCTTAGGAATACATATAAACAATTTATACATATAGCCGATGTCCACCCAGCACAGCTGTTGACTAAAATGTTGGAGGTTTTGGCTCACAGGGATTGTTTTTATAGTTCACTATTGTTTTTAAGTGAACATCCATCATTGGAGAATAAGAAAAAAAAAAAAGCATAATAACTCAACTTTAATCGCACAATCAAAGCACAAAGAAGAATTAGCAGTTCATTGGCTGACGTTACCTCAGTACAGTTGTGGAGATTGTATTGTTGCAGCTGTTTCACTTTTCCAGCCATTTTCAAATATTCACCCAATGAATGGATGCAATGCATGCTTTCTCACCTCCCTAGTGATTCTATTAATATTAACTCATACGTTCACAGTCACATTTTTCCAGGTTTCCTTCAGCAGCAGCTGTGTTGCTTTTACTCTGTATTATATTTTTAAATGTGACCCTGAAGCATACATTAGTTATGTTGCTATAGGCCCAGGCTGCTGGAAGACATCTGATGCACAGAGGAGCTCTCTTCGTCTCTAATTTCCTTCGCGCTCATTGCATTTATGTATGTACCGCTCTTGCATGCCGCTGCCTTTCTCTCTTCAACAGTTGGTGCTCTGTCCCTCATCTCTGCGCCTTTCTCCTGGAATAATATAAATTCCCACAGACAGGATCTTCTGACCCTGGAGCTGCATTTTCCTGATGTTTGGTTGATGGCTCCACTAACCTGCTGAGCTGTTATTAGTATATTTTTGCTGTTTGTCATCTCTTTGTGCCTTTGTGTTCATCTTTTCTTTTCCCACTTACTCCAACCTATTAAGGCAGATATTTGCCGTCTGTTCTAGTGGAAGTTTTTCTGTCCACGTGGTTTTCTCTCTGTGATATTTGGTATTTATTTTACCTTACAGTTTAAAGTGCCCTGGGAATACATATATTGGAAATTGGTAGTGTATATAATTTCTAAAAAAAAAATCAGAACTTCTTCCAAAATGATCATTTCAGCTTTCAGTCGGGTACAGTTAGGTCCATAAATATTTGGACAGAATGTGGCTCGCCTCAAATGAAAGCTGAGGGTCTACACATTTTGTCCATGTCCAAATTATAACTAGAACTGGAATATGCTTCAGTAAACAGGTAAAAACAACTAAATTGTGTCAGTGTCCAAATATATATGGACCTAACTGCACTTCTTAGCATTTCTGTGTTATGCTTCCTTCTTCTGCTTTATTATATTTTGGATGCAGATTTTGTACTTTTACTCCATACAATTTATTGTAGAGCTTTAGAGCCTGAAGCAACTGCTGTTTCGATTTGGCACTATAGAAATCAAACTGAAGGGAAAATGTTTAAACTAACTGTTTAAAAAAAGTCATATGCAACACAGATTTTTGGGGAATATGATGAAATCTGATTAAAGGAAATAAAAACTGTTAATTAACTGGGTTAAAGTGGTGGAAGGTGATTGTCATGTTTCCATCGCTTATTTAGAAACCTTGATGTATCTGAGAATTCAGTTCCTGGATGCCTCAGATAAAGATAAATGATTATTAGACAAAAAAGTGGCAGAAACAGTAAACAGGAGCTTTATAAGCGCTTAAAGCTTATTAAAATAATAAATAAATAATAATAATAATAATAAGAAATCCTTGAATAATCCTTCAGGTAAGTTTAACAGAAACAAGACCTTTATTGTCAGTGCAGAAACGACGATCACAGCAACTTTTTAAACACAGCAAATATAGAAACCGGTTGTGACCAAAAGTATGTGGACAGCTGTACACACACGACAGCGTAACATGCAGCTGTTTGAGTTAAAAACACAAACACGACAAATCCCTTAAAAATACATTTATTTTGAACTAAACTGTAAAATCACCACAAATGCCCATTAAATCACCAGAACGCACTTTTCTCCTGTTTTTCCCATCAGCATCAACTCAAGACGAACTTTTAAAACTGCAAAAAAAATTATCTCTCAGTAATACCTTAAAATATTTCAGTAATCTCATCCTCAACAGGTTGTGTAATTACATCATCAATATAAAGTAAAACAAGTGATTCATTTCAAGATAAAACTTTCAGTCTTTATAAAATAAGACATGTCGTTAATCTTTGATTTACCCTGGAAAAAAACAGCTTCATCTAAATAATGAACACGTCTTTATATCGTCATCACATCATCTTTGCACACAACGGATGGAAACTGTGAGTTTCTTCTTTAACAGGCAACAAGATGCTAAATATTTGGCTACACCCAGCCGGTGCCGTCCATGTACTTTTGGCTTTACAGTATTAAATCACGAGCTCCTCACAGACTGACAGAAAAGTGAGGGTCCAATTAATGAGCTGCTGACCTGCAGCCTTCTGTCTCTCTGAAGACCAGTTTATTGTGAAAATCCTGCTGGACTTCTTTTTCTTTCACAATAAAAGCTCATTCAGACAGGATTTCACTGCAGGGTTTTAATCCTCCTCGTGCTCTGTTTCTTCTTTTACTGATTTCAGCACCCACACGTTTATCTGTGAATCCTCTGTATGTATGTGATGCTTCCTGCAGTATGTGAGGGCTGATCTGGATGTGAACCCCATGTTTAAGCACTAAATGTGAACGTATGAACCTCAGAAAAAAACAAAAAACATGGCTCCAGCCACTTGAAATGTAAAAGAAAAAACAAACCATTAAAATATATCCTGTCACAACCTGGAGCAGATCTTGGACCAGCAGCTGCGGGTGTATCAGACTAATATTTCATCACCTGCTCTGTCTGAAATATTAAATCCTGTCTGAATGAGATGGGCAAAGAAACACTTTGACATGAAGGGATGAATAAATGAGGAGGTTTAAAAGCGACGATGGAGCTGCAGCTGCAGAAGCGTCTCTGGATCTTAATCCAGGACACTGAGCACTGTGATTGGTTCCTGTCTATGGCCCCGCCCACTCTGAGCGGTCATTGGCTCATTTCAGTTGTGATGCATGTATTTGTACAAATGTTTCACATGTGTTCAAATGGTAGATGGTCTAAAACACATGAAGCCTGTGTAGCAGCTGGATAAACGTTACTGAGCGTGTGCAGGTCAGAAATCCTGGTCACCTACAAGTCATCCCAAACGCCTCTGACCACCATCATCATCTGGCACACTGATCTGAATCTGGGCGCCAACATCAAACTGATGCTGGTTCGCATGACTTCATCATCAAAGTAAAGCCCTCATCATAAAATAAATGCGATGATCCGCTAACAGGAGTCCTGAAGCCTCATTCATAAAACATGTTTACCTGTGCACACGAGCCTAAAGGGTCAGTGCAAAGGAGCTCATGCATGTCGAAGAAGAAAAGAATAGAAAAGTGCCATTTAAGTACTAGTCCATTTATTAATTATCCATCATTAATGATTAGTGTATCTGCAGTATTTGTATGTTTACATCAGAGAAAATGACTTTCCGAAACCATGACAGCCACAGTATCCTTCACCTGTGGATTCTCACGTGATCATTCATATTTTTATTTGACAGCACAGTTGTGTTAACTGCACTCATTCTCCACAAAAGAAAATTAAAACTAACATTATATTTGACAACAGGAGCACATGTCACTACAATCTACCAGTGCATCTAATAATCATAGAATATCATGAAAACGTTTATTTTTGTTGTAATTTCATTCAAAAACATAAAAGTTTGTAGATTCTATATTAACTGAATACAAATGATTTTTTGTTTGTTTGTTTTCATTATGGCAAATTGAACCATTACAGCTAATGAAAAGCTGAAATCTCAAATTATTAGAATATTTCCAAAGATCAATCTAAAAAGAAACCTTTGAAAACTATGTTTATACAATAAAAAAAAGATTTTTCTTCTTCAATAAACATGAAGCAATAATTCGGAGTTCTTTTTTCTAAACCATGAATTACTACATTAGTGCAGAGTGGCAGGGAAGTGATCAGCTTGTGGCACTGCTGATATGTTACTGAAGCTCAGGTTGCTTTGATAGCGGCCTTCAGCTATTCTCTGGGTCTGGTTTGTCTCATCTTCCTCTTGACAATACCCCACAGATTCTCTGTGGGATCCAGATAAGGCAAGCTGGCTGTATGATCAAGCACGGTATGGTCAGGAAATAATTTGGTAGCAGTTTTAGCACTGCGGGTGGTGCTAAGTCCTGGTGGAAAAGGAATTTGGCATCACCATAAAGCTTTCAGCAGAAGGAAACATTACTTTAAAACCTCCTGGTAGATGTCATGGTGTAGACTCAATGAAGGAAATCTCAGAACGTTGATTCTGTTCATCTGGACTCGGCATTGTCAGTGGGGAAAAATGTTTCATCACTCATGTCAGCTGACTGCAGGTTTCCCCAACTTCATATGAGCAATTCTGTTACTTATCTCCAAGTTTCTGACTTTGGTCATGAACCGCTTCGTGTGCAGCACCAAACACAACATTCAGATGATGTTGGACGACACCATTATGAAGGCAGATGAAACAATGGCCTCTTATGAGGCCATTACATCTTCTGCACTTGTGTTTCAGTTACCGGACCAGTGCAGGTAGTTCATAAGAGATTCAGGACAAGCCCACCCTCAACACCGACCAAGTGTCTTTGTCTAGTCCAGTCAAGTTTATTTATAAGCAGATTTGAAAACAACAGATGTAAAAAGTGCTTATATCCAAAAAAAGACAAGTAAAACAGCATGGATAAAAAGTTATCAGAACGCAGTTCGGTTTAAAAAACAAAGAATAAAAATACTGTCAACTCTCTCAGCCTCCTAGTATCAATTTTAAAATCTTAGGTGACTTCCTTCTTGAGCTTTTCAAGCTTTTCAGAAAACTTCATCTCTGACCTTTGAAGATTCAAACTTGTCCGAGAATTTTAGCAGCTACACCTATGGTATCAATTTGAAGTTACCTCGTTCTCAAGTTCACACACGTCCATGCCGTCCGGTCAGCCGACGGGGTGATGAGAATACCCCATCAGCCTTTTATGGCTCCATCAATCAATCAATCAATCAATCTTCTTCCACTTATCCAGGGCCGGGTCGCAGGGGCAGCAGCCCAAGCAGAGAAACCCAGACCTCCCTCTCCCCAGCCACCTCCTCCAGCTTTTCCGGGGGAACACCAAGGCGTTCCCAGGCCAGCCGAGAGATATAATCTCTCCAGCGTGCCCTGGGTCTGCCCCGGGGCCTCCTCCCGCGAATCACTACCTTATCGTGGTGGAGGGGTTTGTGTGTCCCAGAGATCCCAGGTGCTATGTTGTCGGGGGGCTTTTGCCCCCTGGTAGGGTCACCCATGGCAAATTGGTCCTGGGTGAGGGACCAGACAAAGAGCGATTCAGAAGACCCCTATGAGTGAACCATCAAGGGAACAGTTTACCCTGCCCGGGATAGGGCGAGCGTCTGGTGGCCGGGCCTTAGTCCATGGGGCCCGGCCGGGCACTGCCCGAAAAAGGGACATGGGCCAATCTTCCTGCAGGCCCACCACCAGCAGGAGGCGCCGTAGGGGTCGGGTGCATTGTGAGCTGGGCGGCGGCCAGGAGCGGTGGCCCTGGCGGACCGATCCCCGGCTACCGGGAACAAAAGCAACAAAAGCAAAAGGCCACGTCAAATCACAGAGTGGGGTCAGCGGATGCTGAGGTGCATAGTACTCTGAATGCTTAAGAGATCCTTTTGGCCAATTTCATGCTTCCAACTTTGTGGGAACAGCTTGAAGATGGCCACTTCCTGTTCCAACATCGTTGTGCACCAGTGCACAAAGCAAGGTCCATAAAGACATGGATGAGTGAGTATGGTGTGGAAAAACCTGACTGGCCTGCACAGAGTCCTGACAGAACACCACTGGGATCTACTAGAACAAAGACTTTCACACATTCAACATTAGTGTCTAACTTCGAAAATGCACTTGTGCAAAAATGGTCAAAAATTCCCATTAAAACGTCTAAACCTTGTGGTTATGTATGTATAGTTAGCCTGCTTTGTGGTCTATGGACACAAACTATTGAGCCTTTGCAGAAACCCCCAGCTGCCCCAACTTCAAAACAATTACACACTTGATAAAATGCATTAATGGTATTCTTCCTTCAGATGGATCCTGAAATTTCTATTCATTCATTTGAAAATCAGCTTTTTATGTTGAAATCTACCCAAAGGACAAAAAGGAAAACAGAAAAAAAATGACTGCCAACTTAGAGTTGGACTTGATATTGAATTATGCCAAAACACACTTGTTTTGTATATACAGTGGCTTGCAAAAGTATTGGGCCCCCTTGAACTTTTCCACATTTTGTCACATTACAGCCACAAACATGAATCAATGTTATTGGAATTCCACGTGAAAGACCAATACAAAGTGGTGTACACGTGAGAAGTGGAACGAAAATCATACATGATTCCAAACATTTTTTACAAATAAATAACTGAAAAGTGGGGTGTGCGTAATTATTCAGCCCCCTGAGTCAATACTTTGTAGAACCACCTTTTGCTGCAATTACAGCTGCCAGTCTTTTAGGGTATGTCTCTACCAGCTTTGCACATCTACAGACT
>VOQK01030644.1:0-13596 GCA_015052645.1 Benitochromis conjunctus
TGATGGAAGTAGTTTGAACAGTTTATGACTGGGGTGACTGGAGTCTTTGATGATCCTCCTCGCTTTCCTCAGGCACCGCTTCTTGTAGATGTCCTGGTGGGAGGGAAGCTCACCTCCAATTATCCTTTGCACCAGTCTCTGGAGAGCTTTGTGGTTCTCTTTCTGCTCTTGCTGCTATCCTACTGTCACAAATCACCCCTGACACTCATCTCCATCCTGCCATCTCTCTGTGCTCTCTTCTTCACCTCCCTTATGCAATGTCTGTTGCTTAGAATGGTTGACCCCATGTATTTAAACAGGTCCACCTTCACTACCTCTGCTCCTTGCAGCTTCACCTTCACTCCACCTGTCTCATTCTCATTCACACACGTACTCTGTCTTGCTTCTACTGACTTTCATTCCTTTGCATACTTCTACTTCTCCAGGCTCTCTTCCATTAGTTTCCTACTGAAATTGTCTCTGAAATTGTCTTCTTCTATGAAGAACACATATATTAAAGTTGCCTGATAATTAATAATGAAAAGGTCCACTACATAAGTACTCATGATACTTGGAGAAAAATTTGAAATTTCTCTCTTCTGTTTACAGCTCGCCACATCTCCACTGTTTGTGGAGCCTGATGATGGGTTTCTGGCAGCCGCTGACTAATCTCAGAGATTATGTGTCCCAGAATCCTCCAGGGACTACATTTTTTCTGTGTTTGCTAACTTTGGCTATTTCATTCATCTGCCTTAGTTTTTACAGCTACACTCACACTCTGCCCAACCCTGACATAACAAAGGTGAGAAGTGCTTTAAACTGGAGCTATTATGGTTTTTGCTCTTTTCAGAAGGCTCAAATCTTCTGTTCAGAGGGGCAATTAATCAGAAGAAATTTACCTTAAAGATGGAGGAGTTAAAATGCCTGGGTTCAGATTGAGAATGAATCAGGGCCTGATGTCAGACAAATATGGATTATTTAGAGCAGTGACTCGTGCAAAGAAACTCGACATCGGTCCAAAAATAACAATATGGAGCTGGGAATGAGTATAGTAGGTTTCCTTAGTAAACTGAGCTAATTTTCTTCCATGACTTTCTCTAAATAGATAATTGGTGCTGGTGTGCATAGGAAACATGATGCTGTGCAGGCTGTGACTGAAAATACCCACACATTCTGTGCCCTGATTGTATCTGTGTGTAATTTGTGCACTTTATTATTCTCATAGGACTGGAACCATGTGTTGTCCTCCTTCTCAACATTCCACCTATGTGTGAAAGCAAATGCTAGTATACCTGAGCTGAATTCCTCACTCCAATCACCTCTAATCAAGCAGGAAGAGGACAGAAAGACCTCAGTTAACTCAGCAAAGAGTCCTTCTTCTGTCACCCGTTTACACCTCAAGGTTCCTCTTGCTCTTGTGACTTCCAGCTCTCCGAGTACCTCGCTGACAGATCTCAGTCTACACACAACCTTGAGAGCCAGTCAGCTGCTTATTGGGGGTTAGTTTTGCTATGGAGTGGTATGGGTGTGAAATTACATGAAAGTTTTTAATCACCTTACATTCTGATTGTAATTATTTTTACTCCCCAGGCAATGAAAACGTTAATTTGACACTAGAGTTTCTATCTGACAATGGTACCTACACCTGCCTCACTATAAGTGCCCCAAGTGACCTCCTGCCAACAAGTGTGTAAGTTTATCATGTTCTGTAAAGTACATGTTTTTTAACTTAATAACAGTTTAACTACGACTACTCCTGAGTGACCTAAAACGTCAGCAAACTCATAAATGTTATGTAATTTAATAAAGTCGTCCTCCGGAGTGCCCTGAGTCAGAGAAAAATCTTTCATCCTTCTATATGGAGGCAAGTAACCAGCTGCCTACAGCATCACAAACCTGCTACAGTCTGAACTTCGAGGACGATCCCACTCTTACAGTCATGTTAACACAGGTACAGTGTGTTGCATATGAACAGCATAGCTAATTTAGCCACAATTCAGAGATTTATTTTGTACTCTCATTTATTTCCTACTTCTCAAGGAGGAACAGAGTGTGGCAGTGCAACATCTGTTGGAAGTCAGTCTGTATCTCCTCGGAGTTTGTTTGATGCTCTGTATAGCTGCTTGTCAACCACATGCACTAAAACGCTGCAACCAATGGAATGAACTGAACCAACAAAGTGTAAGACTTGATCGTTTGGTATTTAGAACCTTTTTACTGAGAAATGTATACAGATTGTTTAACCTAACTTTGCCACTTTACTTTATTTACAGGAACCCTTAATAGACAGCTGAACAATTAAATCAGTTGATGGTTGGAAAGAGAGGGATATGCCTTACTACCTAAAACTACATCCTACAGAAGAAACTGGTTTCTTGTTGGAGTACTACTAACTGTGAAAATATTTGTATAATACTGCTTTGGAGAAATCTGTCCTAAATTCATACTAGGGACTAAAGTCAGGCTACAGCAACCTCTCTTGGATCAGTTTGGACCAATTTATCTGTCTCTCACGACCTTTGCAACATTATGAATGTGCAATATATAAAATCCTTTTAAGAAACATGGACATGGTAGAAAGTGGGTTATAATTTATTATTTTTGATGTGCGTTTTTAAAATAAAAGACAAAAATAAATGTTATAATAAAGCGGTGATAAAGACGTTGCTCAAGATTGAAGAAAATGGATGAAATGTGGGTTATAATTGCTATTATATGTGCCTTATGTTTGTTTAATAACAGTATTTAATAAGTATTAACAGATCATTGGGCACTGTAAAGTGTGTGTGTAGAAATTAGCAGTGTTATGAACCATTTTTCTACAGGATTTCACGCTCCTCAGCAACAAATGAATGGAGTCATGCTGTTTTCAAACACGTTTCTTTGCTGTAGCAGGAATAGCTTTACTTGGGCTGTTTTGTTGACAAATGTGATTCATTTGTCAGTGTCAAACACAGGTATTACAGTAAGCACTGTATTGTACTGTAACTGTAATGTCAATAAAGGATAAAGCCAGGCTAAGGGGAATGTGAATGACATCAGTTTTAGTAACATTTAAAACTTCAAATACATTTTGCCTGTGCACTTATTTTAAAGCATAATTTAAATATATTTCACGAAAAAAAAACAAGTATGCGGATTTGTTTAAATTTGTAATTCAGTATAGTAAATGTCTGTCAGAGAATTATCAAATAATCATAATAATGTTTCATCAGGATTTCAACTGCTGTAGCAAAAATAAAATAAGAATTAGGGATAAGGTGTATTGTCAGTGTTTTTTGTTGTTGTTTTTTTTTTCTTTACTGTGAGTATACTTTTGATTTGATGGCCCTATGAGCTTAACGCAATGAACTTCTGAAGGTGTCTTTAGGCGCAAGCAGACTGGTGCACCGGTATGTTATTTTGTCTACGTAACGAGATGTCCTCCAATCATGGTTTAGAATCATAACGCGGTGCCTTCCTATTGTCCAGAGCTATTGGGCGATTATCGAAAAATAGAGGCGGGATTTGCGCAGATCAGGGGAAACTAGAGAACCAACCATCGACGTTGATGGTAGTTGGATTCTTCGCGGCCTCGGGGATTGCTTTATGTCAAGGAAAACAAAACGTAATGTTATGAAGTATTTGGACTAACTATATTAGCGTGCAAAGTCGCGGTCATCTGAAAAAGCCTGGCAGAAATGAATTGATACGGCTAACGTTAGCTTCATCTTCCCACAGTGAAGCTAGCTAGCTGCCGTTTCCTCATAAACATTCCAGCGCTAATGTCGGCTAGCTGCTAATGTTAGCATGTCGTTAATAACAGTTGCAGCAAAACGTCTGAACTGTTGATGTCATGTTCGTGACCAAGCGTGACTTTTAGTCATATTTTACAGAAAACCAGCGAGGCAAGGGTCTGACTTCTGCTCAAACGAATGCACGTTAATGTTTTCGTTGCTCAAGCCGTGCCTAAAGACGCTCTTTGCTCCTAATCATAACATTTTGTTGTTCCTCAGCAGGCCTCCCACGTGGTACTTGCTGGTACCTTCACCTGCGGAGTGACTTGTAATTACGCAGGAGTGTCTTCTCTGACTTGTTGTAAAGTGTAAACACTAAATAATGTCATGTCGTTTCCGTTATGTCAGTCAATGGATTGAAGATATACGCAGGCAAATCAACAGTATTTTTTAAATCTTTTCTTTCCTTTTTTTAGAATGAAAGCTCTGAACTAGGGCTTGGTCGGTCAGCAAGAAGACGAGGTGGTCACCAGGAAGTACCTAGTTAACAGTCTTGAGTGACCATGGCCTACTCTAGCTACAGCAACCTGAGCAGGGCTCAGCTCACCTTTGAATACCTGCACACAAATTCGTAAGTACCAACTTTTTTGGAATTAATGTGTCCATAAGAACTTAACGATACACAGAGTTACAGTTAGTTAGCCTTAAAGATAGAACTTTAGCAACCACCTACACACAATACACTGCACCACCTCACCTCAGCAATGTTGTTATTGATGTTCAGTGTCATCCCGATATCTTATTGAATAGAAAATAAGATGTAGTCCAGAAAGACGAGTTGAACAGGTTTCCTTCATTTTGTTGCACGTCATTTTATATTTAAAACAACTTCACCTTCCATAAGTAATACTTTCCAGTCTGTCTGTATGCATGCACAATTCAAAGCCTATTCTAGTGTTTATTGTAATAGCTAATTCTGCTACCATTATTTTACTCAGTGTTTTTGCTCTATGTTGTTATGCATGTTCTTTATTTTCGCAAGGCGAAAAAATTGTTCGCCACATCAACGTTATAACAAATTTGTTAGATATAATCTGCTATTTTTATTTTCAGAACTTGACAGTGCCTCTGTATATAACATGGGGTATTGAAAGTGTAGGCTCAGAACGGAGTCCAGACACGTCACAAATGTTGGATTGAAGCTAAATGTGCTTGCTTCAGTTATTTTAAAAAAAACATGTGGTATTGGCTGCTTGTAGGCATTTATCACTCAGTTTGATCAGCAATGAGTCAGAAAAAAAGACAAGTTTGGTTTATTCTCCTGTGGTATGTAATGTTCATCGTATATGTGGCTTATATTCAGAGTAGGTTGCAGCACCCTTTTGTTGTTCTTTTTGTTATAATAATAATTTCTTTTCAGTGGTTAGCTGTCATGTGAACTGTGGATAGTCAGTCTTTGAAGCTGAGCAGATAGTTTTACAGTTAACCAGGAAACGCATGCTTAACTGATAGTTCTTCATTTTAGGCTGACACGTATCAGCAGACTTGAGAAATTAGTTTTTATAACAGAATAATAATTGCATATTGACTATTTGTGGAGTTCAGATGCTGTCAACAAGCATCTCCCATATGTCCTCCTTCTCTGATGAGCTTCCCTTGTCAGTTTTTACTCTATTAATGGAATATGTGGTCTAATTCTTAGGACAACGCATGAGTTCTTATTTGGAGCCTTGGCAGAACTTGTGGACAATTCAAGGTACCTGTTATGATTCACAGTACAATGTTTAATAAATGATCTAGTATGGAAAAACTTCCATTAACCTGATATCTTTTATCTAGTAAGTAGAAAATCTCACATATTTTATTTGTTTTGCAGAGATGCTAATGCCACACGTATAGACATCTACACAGGTAGGCCTCAGAGTAAAATATCCAATTTCATGTACTGAAACTTATCCAGTGAGTCATTGTTTTTAATATCTGTCTTTTGACTTCCTGCTTGTGTGACAGAAAAAAAGACAGAGCTGAGGGGTGGTTACATGCTTTGTTTTCTGGATGATGGTATTGGGATGGACCCAAGTAAGTGTGACTAAATGATCCAAGGGCAAACTTAAAGCAAGGATATTGTTGTTTTTGTAGGCCGATGGTTATACAAAGTGTATAATTTGTATGCTTAAACTGCTTTTTTCTTAGGTGAGACAACCCATGTGATTCAGTTTGGAAAGTCAAGCAAACGGTCTCCCGAGTCCACTCAGATTGGCCAGTATGGAAACGGGTTGAAATCGTGAGTCATTATTCCAGTTCCTGTCTGGTATCGATTGTGAAGTTGGTACACCATCATTTCAATATTTATGAAGTTTGTGTGTTTCCACAGGGGGTCTATGCGCATTGGAAAAGACTTTATCTTGTTCACAAAAAAGAACGACACGCTGACTTGCCTTTTCCTGTCGAGGACTTTCCATGAAGAGGAGGGTCTGGATGAGGTCAGTGGCAGCCGTGACTTTTGTTAGATCATGCTTTAGCCACTCACCACACATTCATTTCAAAGTGTACTTTGATTATTTGTTTAGATACTGACACCTGTGTGTTCATTCTTGTGTGTGTGTTGGTGTTTGAGATGCTACCTCTCATCGATGTCCTCCGTTGTTAGCTGCTTTCAGTCTGTGTGAACAGTATGTCGTGCTCTCTGCTCACCTCAGAAACATGTTGAAATTTTACACCAGCCTACTTAAAAAAATGCCGTAAATCCCTGGACAAATGCAAACAATGATACAAAAACTAACAGCACTGCAAAATGCAAATTGTGTATTATTAAAATTTAGACAACTACTAAATAAATTTAAAACACCAAAGGTTATCACAGTCATATCAGCATCTTGTATCTTATAGCATAAGTCATGGCCTAATGGAAGATTGGAGCAACGGATGAAATGATTACTAATTGTGTGATACATTTTTGCATATAATTGATTTGGATTTAAAAAGTGATCTACATTTATGTGAAAAAGAAAGGATGCCCTCTTTCAGTTGTAAAGTTTTGTGCATGAGGACATAATAAAAAAAACAAAAATCAACTGGTTCTTTCAAGGTTGTAAAATTAGCAAAATAAAACCTCAGATGGACAAAACATGTTCATTTCAATTAAATTTTATTTATACAGTGCCAAATCACAACAACAGTCGCTTCAAGGCACTTATGTGATATGACATTCAAAACATATTATATTACATTATTGTTTTTTTAAGCAAAAATGCAGAAACAGTGTGTGAGAAACTAACTACACTATCTTAATGGTCTCACCTTAAATCAAGGTCAGACCATGAAATCCTCATAAATTGCAAAAAAAAAACAAAAAACCCCAAAACACAAGAGCTACATCTCGGACTCTAAGTATGTTAAAGTTCATAACCATATAGTTAGAAGAAGACAAGATAAGTATAATCTGTTTGAAAGACATACCAGGACAAAACTTCTTTTGTCTTAAAAAAACCCAAACAAATAAACATTGCAGCTCAGATTAGATTTGCACATTTACAAAAAACCACGTCTTACGAAACAATGTCTTTGGGATAGACAAGAGTAAAGTGGAGATGTTGGACCATAATACACGGCACCAAATGCAGCATATCTGCACAAAGATCTCATACTAACTGTGTAGCACAGATGTGGAGGGCTGATGATTTGGGCTTGTTTTCTAGCAACAGAACCTGAGCACCTCGGGCTCATTGAGATGACCTCTGTACCAAAGTATTCTAGGGTCATCTTTCCAAAAGATAAAGCTTGGCTTGTCTAATGATCCCAAGCATTGCAGCAAATCTACAACCAGATGACAAAAAAAGAAACAAATCAAAGTGTTGCAGGGATCCAGTCAAAGTTCAGACGTCAGCCTGATTGAAATGCTGAAAGGTGGCTTTAAAATCTATTGAATCACGGGGAGTAGACAGTGCTTCTGCATTTTGCCTTAGTTTTTGTTAAACAAATAAGGGCATGGTGTACTGTGTCATAATGTGTGTGTAGTTTGTCATTTGGGGATTTATTTACCCAGCATGTTGTGGAATGTAAACCATGTTGGCTCTCCAGCAAACTGATTCAGGTCACATTTGTCAGGTTCCAAAACATGTGGAAAGCTAACTGCTCTGGGGTACTTAAGGTTTTCATCCCCCTCCCTCTACAGGTTATAGTGCCTCTTCCTTCCTGGGATCTGAAGACCAAGGAGCCGCTGACTTCTGATCCAGAAAAGTATGCCATAGAGACAGAACTGATCTTCAAATACTCACCTTTTAAAAATGAAAAGCAGCTGATGGAGCAGTTCAACAAAATAGAAGGGAACAGCGGTAAGCATTTAAATGTGCATCTTTATGTGAAGAGTTGACATACTGTTACTTACTTACTTACTTTTGGTGTGGTATTTTATATTATCTATAGGAACGCTAGTGATAATCTATAATTTGAAGTTGATGGACAACGGAGAACCAGAGCTGGATGTAGAGACGGACCACCAGGACATACTGATGGCTGGGACACCTGCTGAAGGAGTGTAAGTACAGTTGTTACTGTTAGTTATGATGTCATTGTCATTGTGGCTCACAGGTAATCTGATATGATTTCATCAAATGTATAGCTGGACTCGAGGATGAACTCTAGTCCAGTCCGGTTGTTGTTTATCCACAGGAGATAGCAAGGGATCTTTATGGCATTAGCATATTCATTTATAATATTCATTTAAAATATTAGTTGGGGAAGTTGGGTATCTTTATTCGCAAGCTTATGATTTAGTGATTCAGCTTAATATGAGCAATCCCACTTATCGTTGTCTAAAGGTAGAGCCCTGTAGTTTGCACAGATATGGATGCAACTGCAAGTTGACTAGTTGGAGGAGGCAGAAAACCACAAAGCCGTAAAAATAGTTTGATGACAGCATGTGTAATGCACCACTTCTTGTTCACAGGAAGCCAGAGAGGAGATCGTTCAGGGCGTACGCTGCTGTTTTGTACATTGACCCACGCATGAGGATTTTTATCCAGGGTCATAAAGTCAGGACTAAGAGACTTTCGTGCTGTCTATATAAACCAAGGTAATACAGTAATGCACATATGCACTCTCTGTAACTTCTTTATTCCAGTGTTCTCACTTTCCAGTGTTCTCGGACTTTCTGTTATATTTAAAGGTGTTATAAATACTCATCAACTCGGTTCAAGACCCGTGCTGAGCAAGAAGTTAAGAAAGCTGATCATCTTTCAAAGATTGGTGAGATAGTGGTTTATTAATTTTGCCAATTAAATTTTGCTTCAGCTTTTGTTCACTTGAGAATAATATGTGGTGTATATTTCAGCGGAGGAGAAGGCCAGAGAGGCGGAGAGTAAGCGCATGGCTTTGGAGGCCAGGTTAGGAGAGGAGCTATCAAAAGACTCACGGGTAAGCTCAGAGAAACATTTGGTTAATTGTCAAGTGCAAATGTGTAGTGTTTATGTAAAATGGGTTTTGGGCAAGGCAAGTTTAGTTGCATAGCAACAGTTAATGACAAACACGTCAAAGTGTTTTACATAAATCAAATTATTAAAGAAACAAAGAAATTAAAAAAGGATTGACATGATTTTTGATCTTTGACATGATTCAGTGGTTACATAAAATAATCTCAGACCCTGTAAGTTTCATCTAAACACAAGTTTATTATGGATTTGTAAAGTCTACAATCTGTTGCAGTCAACCTGAGACTGGTGTGTTACAAAGCAAGACTAGTATTTTAAAGTTAGTTCTTAAACAAGAATAAGGTCTGTCCATATGAGGCTGGAGTTGAGCCCAAGATTGTTAAGACTTTAAAGTGATAATGTTTCTCAGAACTCATGGGGAAATATTGCAAATACCATGTACTGTATATTAACCTCAGATAGTGTTTGACACTGTATGTTTACATGTATGTTGGGGTGCTCGTATGTGTAGTCTTAACCTGCCAATGAAAAAGGAAAAAATAAGCATATGTTCTGCCATGGTATTGTAATGTTTGCACACAAATAATGAATACCGGTGCTCAATGCGGGATGCAGATAGTCCTCTGATGACTTGTAACACTACACAACCAAAAAATGATGACATTTAATGTCTTCTCTGTCTCCCTCATTTTTCTCCGTCAGGCAATTTTGAGAAAAGTTCAAGATACAGCCATGATGCTGCGAAGGGATGCTGACATGAAAAAAAGGATTCTTGAAGCCAAACAAAAGTATGATAAACAAAAATGACAAACCGTATAGACTGAAGGCTGTTAAAACCCTGTTCCTTTGATTAGCTGGAAATGTATATTAAAAAAATACCCCAAAATAAGATTTATACATTTATTTGTTTGCTGACCAAATTATTTGGCATCTAAATTTGATGTAAATGTATCACTTATCAATCTACCTTTCTTCCTTGTTCTTCAGAGCATTAAAGGAGCCCAAGGAATTGAATTTTATATTTGGAGTGAACATTGAACAGAGGGACCTGGATGGGATGTTTGTGTACAACTGCTCTCGTCTTATTAAGATGTATGAAAAGACTGGTCCTCAACTGGAGGGAGGCATGTAAGTAAAATGGACCAAAAGTGAAAAATGGCAGGAAATGACTAAGAGATTAGGTTGTAATTTTAAACTATTTGGTTCATGTCTCTTAGGGCATGTGGTGGTGTGGTTGGAGTAGTGGATGTCCCTTATTTAGTTCTAGAGCCTACTCACAACAAACAAGACTTTGCGGATGCTAAAGAGTATCGACATTTACTAAAATCCATGGGGGAGCATCTGGCTCAGTACTGGAAGGACACAAACATCGGTAAGTTTCCCTGAAGTTGCTGGATTTCTGTTTATAGCTGCACCTCAACTTCCCAATTAAAATACCCCCCCATACTCCTGGGAGTTTTAAGCATGTTCCATGACTGATAGATTATCCTGCTAGGAAGTTAGACAATTCAAATACAGTTGTAATCACCATTATCGATCTACCAGCCTCTGAAGCTTTAAGGTGATATTGCTTCAAGACAGTCCTGTTTGATACAGGTGCCAGCAAGGACAGAGAAATGTTTGAGTCAGAGGTCAAGTATAAGTTTAATTTTAGCTGTTTTAAGGGTTCCTTTCCTAAATAAAAATACATATTTGGTTCAACTTGATTTAATTATAGCAAATGGCTTGCAACTGTATTCACTTTGACCTCAGATCTGCATCTGTGTTTGTCATACAGCACAGAAAGGCATAGTGAAGTTCTGGGATGAGTTTGGATATCTGTCTGCCAGCTGGTCTGCACCTCCGTCATCAGAGTTGAGATACAAGAGACGTCGTGCCATGGAGATACCACTTACTATTCAGTGTGGTAAATTGAGCACATACATTTAGAGGACATGCTGTATCTCAGCTTCCTGTAGTAAACTCACGCTCTGATTATGTTGTTTCTTCTTTTTTTAAGATAAATGTTTAAAGTGGAGAACGCTGCCTTTCCAGATGGATGCAGTGGACAAACGCTACCCAGACAGTTGGATGTGTCTCATGAACCCTGACAGCACTCAGGACAGGTACTGACACAATGAGGTTTTTCAGATAACTTCATTTTCTTAACCACTTATGTCACTTAGCATAACGGGTATCAATTTTTTAATTAAACCTATTGGTTGTTTTTGATTGCCAAATAACTTTTTTGTATAATTTAGAACAGAATTATGATGAAATTATACAACTGAATTGTTACTTTATTCAGAAGCAGTAGAAATATTTAAGCAGCACAGTGATGATATGATCTTAGCAGCTAAAATAAATAAAGCTGACATAAACTACTGAGTGGATGTTAGAAAGATCATCGTGTTCTCCTCCACTGAGGAGAGGGCTGCGGTGTTAACAGAAATTGAAGATACTTGGTAAATACAAATGAAGTCTGTTACACACTGAACACGTTGCGGAAATGCGACCCAAAATTACGAATTTTTTGGATACGAACTTGCCGTGTAAACTATATACACACTGAACGTGTTGTGTTTTTGTGGAAAATTTGCCCTGAAAAAAAAATTAAGTAGATATGAAGCGATGGTTGTGATGTTCCTAAACGGAGATTCTGGGTTCATTCGGTTCTCATGACAAAGCAGCAGCAGGGAGAATATTATCGTTTGATCTAGGAGTTGAAGCTGTATCGTGGCTTTCACACTTGTGAAAGGTTGTCAGTGGGGCAATTTGACCTTATGGTAAGTAGAGTTGGGACCGCATCTGAGGAGCCAAAGAAGTCATTTCAGAGAGCTGATTGACCCAGAGCACCATCTAGCTCTCTGATGTGAAATTATTATTTAAATTATTATTTACATGTCATTGTATATTCAGTACCAGTGCACAATTTCAGCTATGTGTGCACTTGTTGCCAAATGCAGTGATCTGATTGGTCAGATCTCTTTGTTCGGATCAGAAAAATCGAGCTTGGTTCAAAAAATTGCTGCAAATTCATCCAGTGAAAAATAATTGAGTCAGAAAAATATTTTAAACGCACGAAATATTCAGACGTATTTTATGTGTCCAGTATGTAAACGCCTTAACTGTTAGCCTACAAGCACACAGCTTTTTTACATTTTTTTTTTATAGCTTGTTTTTAAACACTGGTGTCTGATGGTATCCTTCAAATAGCCGATGTTTATAAATGACTCTTCAGTTATAAGTGTAAATGAAGAAAATCTTCAGTGGCTTCACCTTTGCCACAGGTGCCTCTTGTGCTGACAGGCGAGGTTGTTGTGCAATCATGAATGTGACCAAAATGTCAGAGAATATTTAGCATACCACTGTTTTTCCTCCTCGCTCAGTTCTTCTAGTAATAAAAAAAAAACCTGTGCACTGATAGTGCTTGAGAGGAGGCAGGGCTCTGTTGGCACAGCAAGGTTTCAACTTACTTTTGAAGAAAAAAGAGCGATAGAGCTGGTGTGTGTGTGTGTGTGTGTAAATATACACATTTATACAGCAGGTAAAATAAGTACTGAATGCGTCATCAATTTTCTAAGTTAATATACTATATACTAGCTGCACATAATTTGCACTGTTGCTTTTTAATTACTGAAAGATGTCATGACTTTCCATGCCTTTTCGCACATCCCTACTTCATGTATTCAATACTTAATCCCTCTGTCAGTTCTCATTATTAAACATAACTTAATTTATGGACATCCATGATTTGATTTCTTTACATGTGTGGTTTCGATGGGTTGTTACTGACATCTGGTGAAATTTTCATGTCAATAGGACTTTTACAAATATTCTTACTTAGAAAATTGGTGATGCTTTCAATACTTACTGTACCTTCTGTAAAAATATGATGTCAGGATTAGCATTCGTTTAAAAAAAAAAATCATCTCAGGCCCTCCAAGGCGTGGAGACCTGTCTCCCCTCACCACACTTCCTGCCTGTGGCTGATGCCCTCTGACGTCGGTGCGTCGGTGGTTCTCGTTGTCCGGGGCTGGGTACCCGGGTATGTACCTGCTCACTCCCGGTGGCTGCTTGGCGGGGCCTGGCGCCCGTGGCTCGGTCGGGCCCCTTCCCGGGGGTGGGGGCCCTCATGCCTCTGGCAACTGGGCCTGGGCCCGGCCTGTCCTGGCGCGGCTGGCTGCTGGCGGAACCTGCGGGCACGTCACTACGGCCCCCTATGGCTTCTGCTCCATGGCTGCTGGGTGACCCCTCGTTTGGGGCTCTCCTCAGCTCCTTCCAGGAGGGTGGCACTCCAGCCCCTTGGGTGGCCCTCCTGGGGCTTTCGTGCTCTGGGGGACCTCTGGTTGTCTGGGGCCTGCATCTCCTCAGTGCCTGCTTCCTGGGGGATGGAGCTATGGCTCCCCACACCTTCTGACAAATCATCACATGGAAAAGCCTTTTGAATACAAGCGCACACATCCACACAGGTGTACACACGGGTGTTTAGA